>CAUJNA010000723.1:81313-83813 GCA_963377175.1 Effrenium voratum | reverse complement strand
GCAAGGAAAAACAAAAAGCCAAAGAAAAGAAGAAAAAAAGACAAACAGAAAAAAACAAGAAAGACAGACGGCCACAAAGAAAGACAGGCAGAAAAAAACACAGAAACAAAAACACAAACAAAGACAGAAATATCATACGACAGAAAAGCAAAACAAACAGAAAGAAACCCACAAAGAAAAAAAGAAAGAAAGAAAGAAAGACAGACAGAAATAATGAAAGACAGAAAGCCACAAAGAAAGACAGAAAGAAGGACGGACAGAAAGAAGGAAAAACAGAAAGCCACAAAGAAAGAATAACAGACAGAATAAAGCAAAGAAAGACGAAAAGCCACAAAGAAACACAGAAAGAAAGCTACACAGAAAGAAAAAAAAGAAAGACTGACAGAAAGCTAAAAGAAAGAAAGACAGAAAGAAAGAAGCAAAGAAAGACAGAAAGCCACAAAGAAGACAGAAAGAAAGACAGAAAGAAAGAAAGACAGACAGCCACAAAGAAAGAAAAACAGAAAGCCACAAAGAAAGAAAGAAACACAGAAAGAAAGACAGAAAGAAGGAAAGAAAGACAGAAAGCCACAAAGAAAGACAGAAAGAAAAACAGAATAAACGACAGAAAGCCACAAAGAAAGAAAGAAAGAAAGAAAGAAAAAAAGACAAACCCACAAAGAAAGAAAGACAGAAGGACAGAAAGAAAGACACGCAGAAAGAAAGACCGAGACAAAGAAACACTCCTAAACAGAAAGAAAGACAAAAAGCAACAAAAAAGAAGACTGAAAGAAAGGAGAAGAGAAAGAAAGAAAAAAAAAGAGAAAGAAAGCGAGAAAGCCTCAAAGAAAGACAAGAAAAAGGACAAACAGAAAGAAAGGAAGACACAAAAGCCACAAAGAAAGACATAAACAAAGCCACAAAGAAAGAAAAACAGAAAGAAAGACAGAAAGCCAAAAAGATCAACAGAAAGGAGCCACAAATGAAGAAAAACGAAAGAAAAAAAGACAGAAAACCACAAAGAAAGAAAGAAAGACAGAAAGGAAGACAGAAAGCCACAAAGAAAGACAGAAAGAAAGCCACAAAGAAGGACAGAAAGAAAGCCACAAAGAAGGACAGAAAGAAAGCCACAAAGAAAAAAAAACAGAAAGAAAGAAGACAGAAAGCCACAAAGAAAGAAAGACAGAAAGAAAGAAAGACAGAAAGCCACAAAGAAAGACAGACAGGAAGAAAGACAGTATTCAAAAAGGATCAACAAAAAGCAAGCCACAAAGAAAGAAAGACAGAAAAAAGCCACGAAGCCACAAAGAAAGAAAGAAAGAAAAGAAAGAAAGAAAGACAGAAAGGCAGACAGAAAGCTACAAAGAAAGACAGAAAGAAAGCCACAAACAGGGACAGAAAGAAAGCAACAAAGAAAGAAAGACCGAAAGAAAGAAAGAAAGAACGAAAGACAGAAAGCCACAACGAAAGAAAGACAGACAGACAGACAGACAAACAGACAGACAGAAAGAAAGAAAGAAAGAAAGAAGGAAAGAAAGAAAGAACGAAAGACACAAAGCCACAAGGACAGAAAGAAAAAGAAAGAAAGAATAAAATGAAAGACAGAAAGACACAAAGACAGAAAAACAAAAAGAAAGAAATAAATAAAGAAAGAAAGAAAAAAAGGAAGAAAGAAGGAAAGAAAGAAAGCCACAAAGAGAGACAGAAAGAAAGACACACAGAAAGAAAAAAGACTGAAAGCCACAAAGAAAGAAAGAAACAAAAAATGCAGAAAGCCACAAAGAAAGAAAGACAGAAAGAAAGACCGAAACGAAGAAACACTCATACACAGAAAGAAAGACAGAAAAACAAGACTGAAAGAAAGGAAAAGAGAAAGAAAGAAGAAAAAAAAAGAAAGAGAGCCAGAAAGCCAAAAAGAAAGACAGAAAAACAGACAAACAGAAAGAAAGGAAGACACAAAAGCCACAAAGAAAGAAAGACAGACAGAACGACAGACAGAAAGAAAGACACACAGAAAGCCACAAAGAAAGAAAGACAGAAAGAAAGAAAGACAGAAAGAAAGAAAGACAGAAAGAAAGAAAGACAGAAAGCCACAAAGAAAGAAAGCCACAAAGAAAGAAAGACAGAAACAATGACAGAAAGCCAAAAGGATACACAGAAAGAGAGCCACAAAGAGAACAAGACCGGAAAAAATACAGAAATTCTTAAAGAGAAAAAACAAGACAGAAAAGAAGACAGAAAGCCGCAAAGAAAGAAATCAATAAGGCCACAAAGACAGAAAGAAAGAAAGAAAGAAAGACAGAAAGAAAGAAGGAAAGAACGACAGAATGCCAGAAAGAAAAAAGAATGAAAGACAGACAGAAAGGAAGAAAGACAGAAAGCCACAAACAAAGAGAAACAAAAACAGCAGGAAAGACAGAAAGAAAGAAAGACTGAAAGAAAGCCACAAAGAGGGACAGAAAGAAAGCAACAAAGAAAGAAAGACCGAAAGAAAGACAGAAAGAAAGAACGAAAGACAGAA
>CAUJNA010000723.1:61313-78813 GCA_963377175.1 Effrenium voratum | reverse complement strand
AAGACAGAAAGACAGATTGCAAGAAACAAAGAAAGACAAAGAGGAAGAAAGACCAAAAAGAAAGACAGAAAGAAAAAAAGAAAGAAAGCATGGCACAAAGCCACAAAGAGACAAAGAAAGATAGAAAGATAGAAAGAAAAAACAGAAAGCAAGCCAGAGAGAACGAAAGACAGAATGACACAAAGGTACAAAGAAAGAAAGAAAGAAAGAAAGGAAGAAAGAAAGAAAGAAAGCAAGAAAGAAAGACAGAAAGAAAGAAAGAAAGAAACAAAGAAAGACAGAAAGAAAGAGAGAAGCACAAAGCCGCAAAGAAGGAAAGAAAGACAGAAAGCCACAAAGACAAAAGGCAAGAAAAAAAGACACAAAGCCAGACGGAAAGAAAACCAAATAGAAAGAAAGACATGACTATAAAAAAGGAAGAAAGGAAGAAAGCAACAAAAAAACAAACAAAGAAAGAAAGAAAGACAGACAGACAGAAAGCAAGAAAGAAAGAAGGGAAGGAAGAAAGCAAGAAAGAAAGAAAGAAAATAAGAAACCAAGAACAACAAAACGACAGAAGGGAAGAAAAACAGGAAGACAGAAATACAGATTGCAAGAAACAAAGAAAGACAAAGAGGAAGAAAGACCAAAAAGAAAGACAAAAAGAAAAAAAGAAAGAAAGCATGGCACAAAGCCACAAAGAGACAAAGAAAGACAGAAAGATAGAAAGAAAAAACAGAAAGCAAGACAGAGAGAACGAAAGACAGAAAGACACAAAGGTAGAAAGAAAGAAAGAAAGAAAGCAAGAAAGAAAGAAAGAATTATAAAGAATTGCAAAGAAAGAAGAAAGCCACAAACCCACAAAGACAGACAGAAAGAAAAAAGGGAGACAGACAGAAAGAAAGACAGAAAGAAATCGAAAAAACAAAGAAAAGAAATGCAGAAACACAGAACCACAGAAAAACAAAAAGAAAGAACAAAAAGGAAAGGAAGACACAAAGCCACTAAGGAAGACAGAAAAAGACGACCACCAAGAAAGAAAGACAGAAAAACGGAAAGAAAAAAAGAAAAAAGACACAAAGCCACAAAGACAGTCAGAAAGAAATTTAGACAGAAAGAAAGAAAGAAAAAACAAAGGAAAGAAAGAAAGAAAGAAAGACAGAAAGACAGAAAGACAAAAAGACGCAAAGAAGAAAAGAAAGACAAACAGAAAGACAGAAAGCTCAAAGACAGAAAAAGAAGGCCGCAAACAAAGAAAGACATCAAGAAAGAACGAAAGAGCAACATAAAGCAAAAAAGAAAGACACAAAGCCACAAAGACACAAAAGAAAGAACGCCGAAGAAAGAAAAACAAACAAAAGAAGGAAAGAAAGACACAATCACAAAGACACAGAGGAAGAAAAGCAAAGAGAAAGAAAGACAGACAGACAGACAGAAAGAAACAAAGAAACAAAGAAAGAAAGAAAGAAAGAAAGAAAAAAAGAAAGAAAGAAAGAAAGAAAGACAGAAACAAAGACAGAAAGCCAGAATTCCAAAGAAAAAAGAAACAAAAAAAGAAAAAAACATAAACAAAAAAAGAAAAACATGAACAAAGAAAGAAAGAAAGCAAGAAAGAAAGAAAACAAGAAAGAAAGAAAGACACAAAGAAAGACAGAAAGACAGAAAGAAAGTCAGAAAAAAGTAAGAGACAAAGAAGAAAGAAAGAAAGAAAGAAAGAAAAAAAGAAAGAAAGAAAGAAAGAAAGAAAGAAAGAAAGAGAGAAAAAAAGGAAGACAGAAAGAAAGACACAAGCTTACAAAGAAGGAAGGAAACCAAAAACGAAACAAAAAAAGACAGACAGCCACAAAGACAGACCACAAAAAGACAGACACAAACAAAAAGAAAAAGAAAAATAGAATGAAAGAAAGACAGAAAGCCACAAAGAAACACACAAAGAACGCCACGAAGAAAAGAAGAAAGACAGAAAGAAAGAAAGAAAGAAAGAAAGAAAGAAAGAAAGAAAGAAAGAACGAAAGAAAGCCACAAACAAAGACAGAAAGAAAGCAGAAAGAAAGAACAACAGAAAGAAAGACAGAAAGCCAAAAAGATCAACAGAAAGAAAGACAGAAAGCCACAAAGAAAGACAGAAAGAAAGACAGAAAGAAAAACAGAAAGACACAAAGAAAGACAGAAAGAAAGCCACAAAAAAGGACAGAAAGAAAGCCACGAAGAAAGAAAGAAAGAAAGACAGAAAGGAAGAAAGACAGAAAGCCACAAAGAAAGAAAGACAGAAAGCAACAAAGAAAGAAAGACAGAAAGAAAGACAGAAAGCCACAAAGAAAGAAAGACAGAAAGCCACAAAGAAAGAAACACAGAAAGAAAGAAAGAAAGAAAGCCAAAAGGATCAACAAAAAGCAAGCCACAAAGAAAGAAAGACAGAAAAAACGCCACGAAGCCACAAAGAAAGAAAGAAAGACAGAAACGCAGACAGAAAGCCACATAGAAAGACAGAAAGAAAGCCACAAAGAGGGACAGAAAGAAAGCAACAAAGAAAGAAAGAAAGAAAGAAAGAAAGAAAGAAAGAAAGAAAGAACGAAAGACAGAAAGCCACAACGAAAGAAAGACAGAAAGACAGAAAGGCAGAAAGACTGAAACACAAAAAGAAAGAAAGAAAGAAAGAAAGAAAGAAAGAAAGAAGGCCACACAAAAAGAAAGAAAGACAGAAAGCCACAAAGAAAGAAAGACAGAAAGAACGACAGAGAGCCAAAAGGATAAACAGAACAAAAAGCCACAAAGGAAAAAACACAGAAAACATTACGGAAAGCCAAAAAGAAAAAGAGGAAGAGAGGAAGACAGAAAAGAAGACAGAAATAAAGCCACAAAGACAGAAAGAAACAAAGAGAGAAGGAAAGACAAAAAGAAAGAAGGGAAGAACGACAGAATGCCAGAAAGAAAAAAGAATGAAAGACAGACAGAAAGAAAGAAAGCCACAAAGAAAGAAACACGCAAAGAAAGACAGAAAGAAAAGCAGAAAGAAAGACAGCAAGAAAGAAAGACAGAAAAATAGAAAGAAAGACCAGAAAGAAAGACTGAAAGAAAAAATAAAGAAAGAAAGAAAGAAAGAAAGAAAGAAAGAAAGAACGAAACAAAGGCAGGCAGCAAAAAAGAACGACAGAAAGCCACAAAGAAAGAGAGACAGAAAGAAAGACAGAAAGAAAGAAGCAAGGAAAAACAAAAAGCCACAAAGAAAAAAAGAAAGAAAGACAAACAGAAAAAGCAAGAAAGACAGACGGCCACAAAGAAAGACAGGCAGAAAAAAACACAGAAACAAAAACACAAAGAAAGACAGAAATATCATACGACAGAAAAACAAAACAAACAGAAAGAAACCCACAAAGAAAAAAAGAAGGAAAGAAAGAAAGACAGACAGAAAGAAAGAAAGACAGAAAGCCACAAAGAAAGACAGAAAGAAGGACGGACAGAAAGAAGGAAAAACAGAAAGCCACAAAGAAAGAATAACAGACAGAATAAAGGAAAGAAAGACATAAAGCCACAAAGAAACACAGAAAGAAAGCTACACAGAAAGAAAGAAAGACAAACAGAAAGCTAAAAGAAAGAAAGACAGAAAGAAAGAAGCAAAGAAAGACAGAAAGCCACAAAGAAGACAGAAAGAAAGACAGAAAGAAAGAAAGACAGACAGCCACAAAGAAAGAAAAAAAGAAAGCCACAAAGAAAGAAAGAAACACAGAAAGAAAGACAGAAAGAAGGAAAGAAAGACAGAAAGCCACAAAGAAACACAGAAAGAAAGACAAAAAGAAAAACAGAAAAAAAAGACAGAAAGCCACAAAGAAAGAAAGAAAGAAAGAATGAAAGAAAGAAAGAAAGAAAACAAGACAAACCCACAAAGAAAGAAAGACAGAAGGACAGCAGAAAGAAAGACCGAGACAAAGAAACACTCATAAACAGAAAGAAAGACAAAAAGCCACAAAAAAAGACTGAAAGAAAGGAGAAGAGAAAGACAGAAAAAAAGAGAAAGAACGCCAGAAAGCCTCAAAGAAAGACAAGAAAAAGGACAAACAGAAAGAAAGGAAGACACAAAAGCCACAAAGAAAGACATAAACAAAGCCACAAAGAAAGAAAAACAGAAAGAAAGACAGAAAGCCAAAAAGATCAACAGAAAGGAGCCACAAATGAAAAAAACAGAACAAAAAAAGACAGAAAACCACAAAGAAAGAAAGAAAGAAAGAAAGAAAGAAAGAAAGAAAGAAAGACAGAAAGGAAGACAGAAAGCCACAAAGAAAGACAGAAAGAAAGCCACAAAGAAGGACAGAAAGAAAGCCACAAAGAAGGACAGAAAGAAAGCCACAAAGAAAAAAAGACAGAAAGAAAGAAGACAGAAAGCCACAAAGAAAGAAAGACAGAAAGAAAGAAAGACAGAAAGCCACAAAGAAAGACAGACAGGAAGAAAGACAGAAAGCCAAAAGGATCAACAAAAAGCAAGCCACAAAGAAAGAAGAACAGAAAAAAAAGCCACGCAGCCACAAAGAAAGAAAGAAAAGAAAGAATGAAAGAAAGACAGACAGACAGACAGACAGACAAACAGACAGACAGAAAGAAAGCAAGAAACAAGGAAAGAAAGAAAGAACGAAAGACACAAAGCCACAAGGACAGAAAGAAAAAGTAAGAAAGAATAAAATGAAAGACAGAAAGACAGAAAGACAGAAAAACAAAAAGAAAGAAAGAAATAAAGAAAGAAAGAAAAGGAAGAAAGAAAGAAAGAATTAAAGCCACAAAGAGAGACAGAAAGAAAGACACACAGAAAGAAAAAAGACTGAAAGCCACAAAGAAAGAAAGAAACAAAAAATGCAGAAAGCCACAAAGAAAGACAGAAAGAAAGACCGAAACGAAGAAACACTCATACACAGAAAGAAAGACAGAAAAACAAGACTGAAAGAAAGGGAAAGAGAAAGAAAGACAAAAAGAAAGAAACAAAGAGAGCCAGAAAGCCAAAAAGAAAGACAGAAAAACAGACAAACAGAAAGAAAGGAAGACACAAAAGCCACAAAGAAAGAAAGACAGACAGAAAGAAAGACAGACAGAAAGAACGACAGACAGAAAGAAAGACAGACAGAAAGCCACAAAGAAAGAAAGACAGAAAGAAAGAAAGACAGAAAGAAAGAAAGACAGAAAGCCACAAAGAAAGAAAGCCACAAAGAAAGAAAGACAGAAAGCCAAAAGGATAAACAGAAAGAAAGCCACAAAGAGAACAAGACCGGAAAAAATACAGAAAGCCTTAAAGAGAAAAAACAAGACAGAAAAGAAGACAGAAAGCCACAAAGAAAGAAATAAATAAGGCCACAAAGACAAAAAGAAAGAAAGAAAGACAGAAAGAAGCAAAAAACGACAGAATGCCAGAAAGAAAAAGGAAAGAAAGACAGACAGACAGGAAGAAAGACAGAAAGCCACAAACAAAGAGAAACAAAAACAGCAGGAAAGACAGAAAGAAAGAAAGAAAGACAGAAAGAAAGCCACAAAGAAAGACTGCAAAAAAAAGAAAGAAAGAAAGAAAGAAAGAAAGAAAGAAACAAAGGCAGACAGCAAAAAGAAAGACAGAACGCCACAAAGAAAGAAAGACGGAAAGAAAGACAGAAAGAAAGAAGCAAGGAAACACAGAAGGCCACAAAGAAAGAAAGACAAAAAGAATCACAGAAACAAAAACAGAAAGAAAGACAGAAAAATCATAAGACAGAAAAACAGAAAAAAAAACAGAAAGAAACACACAAAGAAAAATTAGAAAAATACAGAAAGACAGAAAGAAAGAAGCAAAAAAAACACCACAAAGAAATACAGAAAGAAAGAATGACAGGAAGCCACAAAGAAAGAAAAACAGAAAGCCACAAAGAAAGAAAGAAAGACAGAAAGCCACAAAGAAAGACAGAAAGAAAAACAGACAGAAAGAAGGAAAGAAAGACAGAAAGCCACAAAGAAAGAAAGAAGGAAAGAAAGAAAGAAAGACAGAAGGAAAAACAAAAAGAAAAAAGGAAAGAACGACAGAATGCCAGAAAGAAAAAAGAAAGAAAGACAGACAGAAAGAAAGAAAGCCACAAAGAAAGAAACACACAAAGAAAGACAGAAGGAAAAGCAGAAAGAAAAGCAAAAACAAAAAAAAACAGACAGAAAGACAGAAAGATAGAAAGATAGAAAGATAGAAAGATAGAAAGAAAGAATCAAAGAAAGAAAGAAAGAAAGACAGATAGAAAGCAGAAACAAAAACAGAAAGAAAGACAGAAAGGTCATGAGACAGAAAAACAGAAAGAAAGAAAGAAAGAAAGAAAGAAAGAAAGAAAGAAAGAAAGAAAGAAAGAAAGAAAGAAACCCACAAAGAAAAAAAGAAAAAACAGAAAGACAGAAAGAAAGAAGCAAAGAAAGACAGAAAGCTACAAAGAAAGACAGAAAGAAAGACAGACAGTAAGAAAGAAAGACAGAAAGCCGCAAAGAAAGAAAAACAGACAGAAAGAAGGAAAGAAAGACATAAAGCCACAAAGAAAGACAAAAAGAAAGCTACACAGAAAGACAGAAAAACAGACAGACAGAAAGCCACAAAGAAAGAAAGACAGACAGAAACAAAGAAGGAAAGAAAGCCACAAAGAGAGACAGAAAGAAAGACACCCAGAAAGAAAAAAAGACTGAAAGCCACAAAGAAAGAAAGAAACAAAAAGTGCAGAAAGCCACAAAGAAAGACAGAAAGAAAGACAGAAAGAAAGACCGAAAGAAAGACCGAAACGAAGAAACACTCATACACAGAAAGAAAGACAGAAAAACAAGACTGAAAGAAAGGGAAAGAGAAAGAAAGAAAAAAAAGGGAAAAAGAAAGAGAGCCAGAAAGCCAAAAAGAAAGACAGAAAAACAGACAAACAGAAAGAAAGGAAGACACAAAAGCCACAAAGAAAGAAAGACAGACAGAAAGAAAGAAAGACACAAAGAACGAAAAACAGAAAGAAAGACAGAAAGAAAGTAACACAGAAAAACAAAAAGAAAGACAGAAAGAAAGCCACAAACAAAGGAAGAAAGAAAGAAAGACAGAAAGAAGGAAAGAAAGACAGAAAGCTACAAAGAAAGAAAGACAGATAAAAAAGACAGAAAGCCACAAAGAAAGAAAGACAGAAAGAAAAGACAGAAAGCCACAAAGAAAGAAAGACAGAAAGAAAGACAGAAAGAAAGACAGAAAGAAAGTAGCACAAAAAACAGGTTGAAAGACAGAAAGAAAGCCACAAACAAAGGAAGGAAGAAAGAAAGAAAGAAAGAAAGACAGAAAGAAAGACAGCAAGCCAAAAAGATAAACAGACAGAAACAAAGAAAGACAAAAAGCCACAAAGAAAGAAAGACAGAAAGAATGTCAGAAAGCCAGAAAGAAAGACAGACAGAGACAAAGAAAAACAACAAGAAACAAAGAAAGAAAGGAGGAAGAAAGAAAAAAGGAAATAAGGAGAAGACACAAAGCCACGAAAACAAACAGAAAGAAAGAAAGAAAGAAAGAAAGAAAGAAAAAAAGAAAGAAAGAAAGAAAGAAAGAAAGAAAGACACAAACAAAGAAACAAAGAAAGAAAGAAAGAACGAAAGACAGAAAGACAGCAACAAAGAAAGAAATAAATAAAGGAAGAAAGAAAGAAAGAAAGAAAGAAAGAAAGAAAGAAAGAAAGAAAGAAAGAAAGAAAGCAAGAACAACAAAACGACAGAAGGGAAGAAAAACAGGAAGACAGAAAGACAGATTGCAAGAAACAAAGAAAGACAAAGAGAAAGAAAGACCAAAAAGAAAGACAGAAGGAAAAAAAGAAAGAAAGCATGGCACAAAGCCACAAAGAAACAAAGAAGGAAAGAAAGATAGAAAGAAAAAAGCAGGAAGCAAGACAGAGAGAAAGAAAGACCGAAAGACACAAAGGTAGAAAGAAAGAAAAAAAGAAAGAAAGGAAGAAAGGAAGAAAGGAAGAAAGAAAGAAAGAAAGAAAGAAAGAAAGCAAGAAAGAAAGAAAGAATTACAAAGATTTGTAAAGAAAGAAGAAAGCCACAAACCCACAAAGACAGACAGAAAGAAAAAAGGGAGACAGACAGAAAGAAAGACAGAAAGAAATCGAAAAAACAAAGAAAACAAATGCAGAAACACAGCGCCACAGAAAAACAAAAAAAAGAACAAAAAGGAAAGGAAGACACAAAGCCACAAAGGAAGACAGAAAAAGACGACCACCAAGAAAGAAAGACAGAAAAACGGAAAGAAAGAAAGAAAGAAAGAAAAAAGACACAAAGCCACAAAGACAAAGAAAGAAATTTAGACAGAAAGAAAGAAAGAAAAAACGAAGGAAAGAAAGAAAGAAAGACAGAAAGACAAAAAGACGCAAAGAAGAAAAGAAAGACAAACAGAAAGACAGAAAGCTCAAAGACAGAAAAAGAAAAGGCCACAAACAAAGAAAGAACGAAAGAACAACATAAAGCAAAAAAGGAAGACACAAAGCCACAAAGACACAAAAGAAAGAACGCCGAAGAAAGAAAAACAAAAAAAAGAAGGAAAGGAAGACACAATCACAAAGAAACACAGGAAGAAAAGCAAAGAGAAAGACAGACAGACAGACAGAAAGAAACAAAGAAACAAAGAAAGAAAGAAAGAAAGAAAGAAAGAAAGAAAGAAAGACAGAAACAAAGACAGAAAGCGAGAAAGCCACAAAGAAAAAAAGAAACAAAAAAAAGAAAAACATAAACAAGAAAAGAAAAACATAAACAAAGAAAGAACGAAAGAAAGAAAGAGAGAAAGACACAAAGAAAGACAGAAAGACAGAAAGAAAGTCACAAAAAAGGTAAGAAACAAAGAAGAAAGAAAGAAAGAAAGAAAGAAAGAAAGCAAGAAAGAAAGAAAGAAAGAAAGAAAGAAAGAGAGAAAAAAAGGAAGACAGAAAGAAAGACACAAGCTTACAAAGAACGAAGGAAACTAAAAACAAAACAAAAAACGGCAGACAGCCACAAAGACAGAACACAAAGAAAGACAGACACAAACAAAAAGAAAAAGAAAAAGAAAATGAAAGAAAGACAGAAAGAAAGAAGGCAAGAAAGACTGAAAGAAAGAAAGAAAGAAAGAAAGAACGACAGAAAGCCACAAAGAAAGAAAGACACAAACAAAGACCGAAAGAAAGAGAAGGAAAAAAAACAGAAAGAAGGACAGAAAGCCAAAAAGATCAACAAAAAGAAGGACAGAAAGCCACAAAGAAAGACAGAAAGAAAGAAAGAAAGCCAAAAGGATAAACAAAAAGAAAGCCACAAAGAAAAAAGACAGAAAAAAGCCAGAAAGCAACAAAGAAAGAAAGACAGAAACGCAGACAGAAAGCCACATAGAAAGACAGAAAGAAAGCCACAAAGAGGGACAGAAAGAAAGCAACAAAGAAAGAAAGAAAGAAAGAAAGAAAGAAAGAACGAAAGACAGAAAGCCACAACGAAAGAAAGACAGAAAGGCAGAAAGGCAGAAAGACTGAAACACAAAAAGAAAGAAAGAAAGAAAGAAAGAAAGAAAGAAAGAAGGCCACACAAAAAGAAAGAAAGACAGAAAGCCACAAAGAAAGAAAGACAGAAAGAACGACAGAGAGCCAAAAGGATAAACAGAAAAAAAGCCACAAAGGAAAAAACACAGAAAACATTACGGAAAGCCACAAAGAAAAAGAGGAAGAGAGGAAGACAGAAAAGAAGACAGAAAGCCACGAAGAAAGACATAAATGAAGCCACAAAGACAGAAAGAAACAAAGACAGAAGGAAAGACAAAAAGAAAGAAGCAAAGGACGACAGAATGCCAGAAAGAAAAAAGAAAGAAAGACAGACAGAAAGAAACAAGGCCACAAAGAAAGAAACACACAAAGAAAGACAGAAAGACAAGCAGAAAGAAAGACAGCAAGAAAAAAAGACAGAAAAATAGAAAGAAAGACAGAAAGAACGCCAGAAAGAAAAGCTGAAAGAAAAAAAGAAAGAAAGAAAGAAAGAAAGAAAGAAAGAAAGAAAGAAAGAAAGAAAGACAGGCAGCAAAAAAGAACGACAGAAAGCCACAAAGAAAGAGAGACAGAAAGAAAGACAGAAAGAAAGAAGCAAGGAAAAACAAAAAGCCACAAAGAAAAAAGAAAGAAAGACAAACAGAAAAGAACAACAACAAAAACGGCCACAAAGAAAGACAGGCAGAAAAAAACACACAAACAAAAACACAAAGAAAGACAGAAAGATCATACGACAGAAAAACACACAAAAAACAGAAAGAAACCCACAAAGAAAAAAAGAAAGAAAGAAAGACAGACAGAAAGAAAGAAAGAAAGACAGAAAGCCACAAAGAAAGACAGAAAGAAGGACGGACAGAAAGAAAGAAAAACAGAAAGCCACAAAGAAAGAATGACAGACAGAATGAAGGAAAGAAAGACATAAAGCCACAAAGAAACACGGAAAGAAAGCTACACAGAAAGACAGAAAGAAAGACAGACAGAAAGCTAAAAGAAAGAAAGACAGAAAGAAAGAAGCAAAGAAAGACAGAAAGCCACAAAGAAAAACAGAAAGAAAGACAGAAAGAAAGAAAGACAGACAGCCACAAAGAAAGAAAAACAGAAAGCCACAAAGAAAGAAAGAAACACAGAAAGAAAGACAGAAAGAAGGAAAGAAAGACAGAAAACCACAAAGAAAGACAGAAAGAAAGACAGAAAGAAAAACAGAAAGAAAGAAAGAAAGCCACAAAGAAAGAAAGAAAGAAAAAAAGACACACCCACAAAGAAAGAAAGACAGAAGGACAGAAAGAAAAACAGACAGAAAGCCACAAAACAAGACAGAAAGAAAGACAGACAGGAAGAAGGACAGAAAGCCACAAACAGAGACAGAAGGAAAGACAAACAAAAAGAAAAAAAGACAGAAAGCCACAAAGAGAGACAGAAAGAAAGACACACAGAAAGAAAGACCGAGAAAAAGAAACACTCATAAACAGAAAGACAAACAAAAAAGCCACAAAAAAAGACTGAAAGAAAGGAGAAGAGAAAGAAATAAAAAAAGGAAGAAAGCCAGAAAGCCTCAAAGAAAGACAGAAAAAAACAAACAGAAAGAAAGGAAGACACAAAAGCCACAAAGAAAGAAAGACAGAAAGAAAGAAGGAAAGAAAGACAGAAAGCTACAAAGAAAGACAGATAGAAAGAAACAAAGACAGACAGAAACAAAGAAAGACAGAAACGAAGACACACAGAAAGAAAGAAAGACAGAAAGCCACAAAGAAAGAAAGATAGAAAGAAAAACAGACAGAAACAAAAAAACAAACAGAAAGCCACAAAGAATGAAAGACAGACAGAAAGAACGACAGAAACGCAGAAAGAAAGACAGAAAGCCACAAAGAAACACAGACCAAAAGAAAGACAGAAAGAAAAGCAGAAAGAAAAACAAAAAGAAAGACAGAAATAAACTAACACAGAAAAGCAAACAGAACGAAAGCCACAAAGAAAAACAGAAAGAAAGACAGACAGTAAGAAGGAAAGACAGAAAGCCACAAAGAAAGAAAAACAGAAAGAGACAAACAGAAAGCCACAAAGAAAGAAATACAGAAAGAGAGACAGAAAGAAAGACAGAAAGCCACAAAGAAAAACAGAAAGAAAGAAAGACAGAAAGCCACAAAGAAAGAAAGACAGAAAGAAAGAAAGAAAGAATGAAAGAAACAGACAGTAAGAAAAAAGGACCGAAAGCCACAAAGAAAAAAGACAGAAAGAAAGAAAGACAGAAAGCAACAAAGAAAGAAAGACAGAAAGAAAGAAAGAAAGAAAGACAGAAAGCCACAAAGAAAGACAGAAAGAAAGACAGACAAAAGCAAAGAAAGACAGAAAGACACAAAGAAACAAAGACAGAAACAAAGACACAAAGAAACAAAGACAGAAACAAAGACACAAAGAAAGAAACACAGAAAGACAGAAAGCCACAAAGAAAGACAGACAGAAACAAAGAAAGACAAAAAGCCACAAAGAAAGAAAGAAAGAAGAAAAGAAAGAAACAGAGAAAGAAACAAAAAAACAAAGAAGCAAAGAAAGAAAGAAAGAAAGAAAGAAAGAAAGAAAGAAAGAAAGAAAGAAAGAAAGAAATACAGAAAGAAAGACACAAAGAAAGAAACACAGAAAGACAGAAAGCCACAAAGAAAGACAGACAGAAACAAAGAAAGACAAAAAGCCACAAAGAAAGAAAGAAGGAAAGAAAGAAAGACAGAAAGAAAGACACAAAGAAAGAAACAAAGAAAGAAAAAAGCCACAAAGAAAGAAAGAAAGAAAGAAAGAAACAGAGAAAGAAACAAAAAAAAACAAAGAAACAAAGAAAGAAAGAAAGAAAGAAAGAAAGACAGAAAGAAAGCCACGAAGAAAGAAAAAAAGAAAGAAAGACAGAAAGGAAGAAAGACAGAAAGCCACAAAGAAAGAAAGACAGAAAGCAACAAAGAAAGAAAGACAGAAAGAAAGACAAAAGCAAAGAAAGACAGAAAGACACAAAGAAACAAAGACAGAAAGAAAGACAGAAAGAAAGCTACACAGAAAGACAGAAAGCCGCAAAGAAAGACAGACAGAAACAAAGAAAGACAAAAAGCCACAAAGAAAGAAAGACGGAAAGAATGACAGAAAGCCAGAAAGAAAGACAGAAACAAACAAAAACAAAAAGAAACAAAGAAAGAAAGACAGAAAGAAAGAAAGGCTGAAAGAAAGAAAGACAGAAAGAAAGAAAGAAAGAAAGAAAGAACGACAGAAAGCCACAAAGAAAGAAAGACAGAAAGAAGAGAGTGGGACGCAACGTTTTCATTTGTTTTCTGCTTTTTTTATATCTGAGCCCGCCGAAAAGAGTAATGTGAATCCATTCTGCTGCATCTGTGCTTAATTTGACGTGCGAAAGGTCTTCAGAAGTGTCAGATCTTGTCACCCCAAACAATTAAGAATCAGAGAGCCCAAGGGCTTGCCAACATTAAACGCCATGTAGCGGTACAGCAGGAATCTTGACGCACCCCCCCATCATGTGGGAGTCAGGGGCCCGAGGTTCCTACCTGAATGACGCAACCAACCATAGGTCACTACCTTCAGTTGCCAGAAACCCCTTCTGGGTCATCAGAAACATTTGCTGGAACGAGAATCTTGGATTTCCACCTTGCATGCCTATAGCTCACCAAGGGGTTCGTGGAATGAAGGCCTCTGCAAGTTGTGGTGAGGCACCTTCCCCCACTTTGTGACAGAAATGCACTTACCACAGGCTACCATGCTACCTGAGCTTGAGGATTGAACCTTTCCCTTGGCCATGGATTTCTGGTAGCTCATATCGGGTGTTCTCTTCCCTTGATATGCTGAATTGCGTGCAGATCACTAGTCGTATTGCCAATAGATCATGAAATGTGAGTGGTGAGGCAGACCGCCTGCAAGTGGGCAACATTAATTTCTACCTCACCAGGGATAGGTTGTCGAGCTCCTATGTTTGCTGGCGGCATGCAACAGCTGGCATGAGAGGATGTAAGAGAATAACTTATTCTACTTGCACCTCCCACAGGTCATCAACACAATTTCTGATAAGTAGGTCTCATGGTCAACAAAACCACATGTTCATAAAAACAAGAAACAATGGAACACAGGAATGCTCTGCGCCACATGAGAAAAACAAGGCTTTTTGGTGGAAAAACACAAATTTCACAGAACCGAGGTATCCATGTCTAGTGCCAGCTAGAGCCTCCATGCTACCCATAGCAAGCTAGCAGCATGATGACGCTGCTGCACATTGGCCTAATGCTTGACACACAAGGCTGTATGTCAAAGCCAGGTACACAGAAATATTCTATCCTGTCCTCCCCAACTGAATTACCTTCGGGAGTGTGACGCACAAGACAAGCCATGAGAGTACTACACGCAACTGGGCCCACAAGCGAAATGCAAAAACTGTGTTGTGCTAGAACTATAGCCTCAGTGCAACCAAGCCCTTTGTTGCTACAGGTGTTTGCTCACTAAAGGTGAAGGCAAAGCAGCAATCAATGTCGGTGCTAGTTACAGAGTTTTTTTGCAGCTAACAGGGCTTCTAGCAACCACTTCTAATCCTGGGGTGCGTCTTTGTCTGGGGGGGGGTCCCGGGAGGGGGGGGCCGCCAAAAAAAAAGAAGGCCCTCCCATCTCCAGAAACCCTCGAAACTGCGCCCATTTCAAACTCATGGCTTTGCGACCCCCCAAGATAAGCACAATTTTGACCTGCTCTTGTTATCTAATAAGGACAAACAAGACAAATGGAGTTATCAAATGGAGGAACAAACCTCAATTCTGATAAATTTGCGTGACATGTCTGAAATCACCGC
The DNA here is from genome assembly GCA_963377175.1 of Effrenium voratum. Classification (NCBI taxonomy): domain Eukaryota; class Dinophyceae; order Suessiales; family Symbiodiniaceae; genus Effrenium; species Effrenium voratum. The sequence goes on along the minus strand of CAUJNA010000723.1, from coordinate 64,512 downwards.
GTTTTCAGAAACACTGTAAAACAGGGGCCCCTATAGCGTCCCTTTCTGAGAAAGAAAGACAGAAAGAGAGAGAGAAAGAGAAAGAAGGAAAGACAGAAAGCTACAAAGAAAGACGGACAGAAAGAAAGAAGACAGAAAACCACAAAGAAAGAAAGACAGAAAGAGAGAGAGAGAGAGAGAAAGAAGGAAAGACAGAAAGCCACAAAGAAAGACAGAAAGAAAGACAGACAGAAAGAAAGAAAGACAGAAAGAGAGGCAGAAAGAAAGACCAGAAAGAAAGAGAGAGAGAGAGAGAGAGAGAGCGAGAGAGAGAAAAAAAGGAAAGAAAGACGGAAAGCCACAAAAAGAAAGAAAGAAAGAAAGACAGAAAGCCACAAAGAAAGAAAGAAAGAAAGAAAGAAAGAAAGAAAGAAGGAGAGAAAGAAAGAAAAAGAGAAAAAAGAAAGAGATATAGAGACAGAAAAAAAAGAAAGACGGATAGCCAGAAAGAAAGACAGAAAAAAGAAAGAAGGAAAGAAAGAAAGACAGAAAGCCACAAAGAAAGAAAGACAGAAAGAAAGAGCGAAAGAAAGAAGGAAAGAAAGACAGAAAGCCAGACAAAGACACACAAAGAAAGACAGAAAGAAAGACAGAAAGCCACAAAGAAATGCAAAAAATGAGGACAAACAGAAAGAAAGGAAGGCACAAAAGCCACAAAGAAAAACAGACAGAAAGAAAGAAAGACAGAAAGCCACAAAGAAAGAAACACACAAAGAAAGAGAGAGAGAGAGAAACAAGAAAAGAAAGACAGAAAGCCACAAAGAAAGACAGCAAGAAAGACAGACAGAAAGAAAGAAAGACATAAAGCCACAAAGAAAGAAACACAGAAAGAAAAAAAGAACGAAAGACAAACAGAAAGACAGACAGAAAGACAGAAAGAAAGAGGAAGAAAGAAGGATAGAAAGACAGAAAGCCACAAAGAAAAATAGAAAGAAAGAAAGACAGAAAGAAAGGGAGACAGAAAACACAAAGAAAGAAAGCCACGAAGAAAGACAGATAGCAACAAAGAAAGAAAGACAGAAAGAAAGACAGAAAGAAAGACAGAAAGAAAGACAGAAAGAAAGACAGAAAGAAAGAGGGAGAAAGAAAGAGGGAGAAAGAAGGATACAAAGACAGAAAGCCACAAAGAAAGACAGAAAGAAAGAAACACAGAAAGAAAGGAAGACAGAAAAACAGAAAGAAAGAAAGCCACAAAGAAAGACAGAAAGAAAGAAAGACAGAAAGCCACAAAGAAAGAAACACAGAAAGAAAGACAGAAAGAAACACCGAAAGAAAGAAACACAGAAAAAAGGAAAGAAAGACAGAAAAAAAGCAACAAAGAAAAAAGACAGAAAGAAAGAAAGAATGACAGAAAGCCACAAAGAAAGACAGAAAGAAAGACAGAAAGCCACAAAGAAAGAAAGACAGAAAGAGAGAGAGAGAGAGAGAGAGACATTGAGAGAGGAGAGATGGGCGAGCGGAGTTTGGGGGACCCTCGAAACTTTCAGCAAGTAAGGACCAACAGCAACCCAAAGCGCGAAATCAGATGCTGGCATCGGGAGGCCCATTTCAACGCCAGGCGGCATCTTGTAAATAACATCCGGAGTGTTCATATGGATCTCCGTCTCATGGATGCTGCGGAAGTGGTACTCCCCCAAGTCCTCCAACTCTTCCACCTGCAGGGAGGGAATGTTGCAGAGCTTTGCAGACGCCAATACATGATTGTGACCTTGTCATGCGCATTGCATGTGTGGCAGACTTTATCCAAAGTTCAACACATGGCAAGCGCACTCTTTCAGTTGTCTGTTGTTTTGTACCTTCAGACAATCCAGGATCGACTTCCGCCACTTGTAGGTGAGGGTTCCCTGACTAGCATGGTGCCCCTGGACTTGGAAGTAAACATTTCTTGCCCAACCCGCGTAACATACATAGGAAGGCCTCCTCCAAAGAGAAAAACATGGCTCCAGTCCCCCATGCGGCTGCGTTCCTCCCAAAAATCCACCAATCGATTCGGGCGCCAGCCTCTCAAAAGGAAATCTCAGGAAGGGGGAAACCACCAACACCATCTCCTGCACATTTGGGTCATGGTTTTTCAATGTATTTAATAAAGCCAACTCATGTCAATACATGACAAAATCTGTAAAATCATCCTTACCAGCTGCATCATCTGCATCTTCAACAATGAATACTTTGATTAGAAGGCAACTAAAAAACAGTAGTGACAGTGTCCACCAAAAAACAACTTCATTTCCAGATAGCTTCGTTGCACTGCAACAAGTTTGTTGCTACAGAAACAAAATGATGCAAAAACATTGGAAGAAAGTCAATACACAAAAGAGAAGTCGTACAACTCAAGAAGCAAAACATCCTACCACTTTTCGGGAAAGCAAAGGCGCCAAATGCCAAAAAACGCCCTACCCCCAGATCAAGCTTCCGAACCTTCCTAAGGAATCATTCCTTTTGCCATGTGACAAGTTGGGCGCCAAAAAACTCCACGTCGCCTCGTCGTCCACGAGAGGCGGCTGGGGCCTGTCCGGGAAAGCCATCCTGTGCAGCTCCATGGCGTCCTGAATTCGGAATTCGGTCTCGTATAACCGTGGAAACGGGTTCCGAAAACTCCGAAGAGCGCACTGGGGAAAGACTCTCTGTTCAAGAGGTTCTTCTCGAAGGGTTCGATGGAAACCTTTGCGGAGAAAACTGTTGGGCCCCAAAAGGGCCTGGGGCCACGCAAGCCGAGGGCTCCCCATCACCCCCACTCCGCCCCAAGAAAGCCTGAGGCCACTGTAAAAAAGACGTTGTGAGCACAGCGTGCAGGGGCAGCTGAGGGGTTGGCCCAAACAACAACCACCAACAACAGCAACAACAGCAACAACAGCAGCAACAGCAACAACAACAACCACACTAACAACCACACTGAGCACCACTCTAACAACCACACTAACAACACCACTACAACACCACTACCAACACCACTACCAACACCACTACCAACACCACGACCACCACCACGACCACCAACACCACTACCACCAACACCACACCCCAACACTACTAACAACACTACTAACAACAACACTACTAACAACAACACTACTAACAACAACACTGCTAACAACAACACTACTAACAACAACACTACTAACAACAACACTACCAACAACAACACTATTAACAACAACAC
>CAUJNA010000723.1:8813-53813 GCA_963377175.1 Effrenium voratum | reverse complement strand
GCAGGCAGCGCCATGATGACGCAGGCAACAGCAACGTGTTCGAGCAGGGAGCGCAGTTTCTTACGCGCGCCCCTCATGAAGTGGGCGGGAGGTGAGCAACGCGCTGTTGTGTTGTCGCGTGGCAGCCGGTGAAGCACTTGGCGATGACCTCCTTGTCCAGGCCCACAGCCTGGAAGAGCTGAGCGCCCTTGTAGCTCTGCAGGCAGCTGATGCCCATCTTTGACATCACCTTCAAGATGCCTGCGCCGGGCAGCGGTGACCGAGCCAGCCTGTGAGGCTTAGGCGACTGAGCCCAACTTGGCGAAGACAAAAAACCACGCCGACACCAACACCAACCGCAATCTGGTTCTTGGTGGTTATTGTTATTGTCGTCGCTGCTGCTGCTGTGGTTGCTGCTGTTGCTGTCGTTGTTCGTTGTCGGTGTCGTTGTCGTTGTCGTTGTCGTTGTTGCTGCTGCTGCTGTTGTTGTTGTCGTTGTCGTTGTTGCTGCTGCTATTGCCGTTGCTGTTGCTGTTGCTGTTGTTGTTGCTCACGGCGTGATTAGCGACCGTGAGCTGGCAAGCTAGTTTTTGAGGCCTCAGGCCACTTTTTGGGGTTGGGGCGGGTGGGGCAAAGGTGGGTGCTTTCAAACAGGTGTTCTTTGCGTTGCGTTGACTGTTTGTGAGCCAATGCAGATGCACACACACACACACAGCAAACACACGGACACACACAGACACAGACACACACACAGACACGCACGCAGACACACACAGACGCACACAGACACACAGAAACACACAGACCGACGCACAGACACACAAACACACAGACACAGACGCACAAACGCACAGACGCACAGACACACACAGACACGAAGACACGCAGAGACACACAGACACACAGACGCACAGACAAGCACAGACACACAGACACACAGACACACAGACACACAAGAAAAGCGCCGGCGCCCAGGATGCTGGACAGGGCCTGGGGAATCTCCCAAAGCACATCTCTCAAAGCATACCGCAACAAGAGAAGCGGGGTATTCACAAGGGAGTTCTTCATGTTCCACGTGGCGAGTTGGGTGTTTCAGGGGCTAGGGAAAATTGCGTGTGTCCGACAGGCATGGCCTTCCGCTGGCGCAGACAGAAGAGACTATGGATGCTCGATCAGGCAAGAACGATGGCTGAAGACAACTAGCTACGCGGAAAGTGTGGCTGCACGTTAGTTGCGCTCTATTGGGAAAGCCAGAAAACAACATAAAAAGTGCTGCGAAATACAGCACGCGAGGCAACGCCTCACACGCTCTGGAAATTACCTTGAGTTTAGCTTTCAGCGATGCAATCGTGGTGCTGCGGGGCCCCGCGGTCGCGAACAACGCCGTGACCGTGTTGTTGTTGGTTGTTGTTGATGTTGGTTGTTGATGTTGGTCGTTGCTGTGGTTGTTGTTATTTTCTTGTTGTTGTTGTCGCATTACTGTTGTTGTTGTTGCCGTTGTTAAAGTTGTTGCTGTTGCTGTTCGTGTTGGTGGTGGTTGGTTGGTTGGTTGGTTGGCTGGCCGGCTGGCTGGCTGGCTGCCTGGCTGGTTGGTTGGTTGGTTGGTTGGTGGGTCGGTTGGTCGGTTGGTTGGTTGTTGTTGTTGTTGTTGTTGCTGTTGCTGTTGCTGTCCTTGACGTTGCTGTCCTTGACGTTGTCGCTGCTGCTGCTGTTGCTGCTGCTGTTGCCGTTGCTGTCGCTGTTGTTGCGGCTGGTGTCCTTGTTGTTGTTGTTGCTGCTATTGTTGTTGGTGCTGCTGTTGCTGCTGTCGCTGTTGCCGTTGCCGTTGCCGTTGCTGTTGTTGTTGTTGTTGTTGTTGTTGTTGTTGTTGTTGTTGTTGTTGTTGTTGTTGTTGTTGTTGTTGTTGTTGTTGTTGTGATTGTTGTTGTTGGCTATTGTTGCTGTTGGTTGTTGTTGTTGGTTGTTGTTGTCGTTGCTGTCGGTTGTTGGTGTTGTTGTTTGTGTTCTTGTTGTTGGTGTCGTCGCTGTTGTTGTTGTTGTTGTTGTTGTTGTTGTTGTTGTTGTTGTTGTTGTTGTTCCTGCTGTGTTGTTGTTGTTGTTGTTGTTGTTGTTGCGGTTGTTGTTGTTGGTGGTGGGCGGCGCACTCTGCGGCCCTGTTGTGAGAACGACTTTTTTTGTTCAGCCATCCCCCGCAGCAGCGCAAACATGCTAGCCATATGGTAATTAAGCACACACGCCAAACATGGTAGCCAAACGACAAGCACACCCGCCAGAGTGATCCTCGCCGGAGCGAAGCGATCCCCTGCAGCAGCGCAAACATGTTAGCCAAATGTTTTGCGCGCCTGCCGCAATAGCTTTTCCTGCAGCAGCGCAAACATGTTAGCCACATGTTTTGTGGCTCCCCGCAGCAGTGCGAACATGATAGCCAAATGTCAAGCCCACCCGCCACAATAATCCCCCTGCAGCAGCGCAAACATGCTAGCCAAACGCTAAGCACACCCGCCAAAGCGATCCCCGCCACAGCGCAAGCGTGTTGGCCAAATGACAAGCACGCCCGCTAAAGCGATCCCCTGCAGCGGTGCAAACATGTTAACCAAATGGTAAGCGCGCCCGCCACAGTGGTCCCCTGCAGCAGCGCAAACATGTTAGCCAAGTTTGCGTGGTTGTATGCGTTCGCCTGCTCGAAGGTTTTTCAACTTCTTGGTAACTCACCTTCGACAACCCTCAAAACAAGCGCTGTCAAAACCATAGTTTCGCGCCGCTGACGTTCATTTTCCCAGGCCGCGAGGCCTTGTTGTTGTTGTTGTCGTTGTTGCTGGGTGTTGGGTGTTGGGCGGTTTGTGGTTGGTTGGCTGGCGGTGGTCGGTGGGTGGTGGCTGGCGGTTGGTCTCTGGCGGTTGGTAGCTACTGGCTGGTCGTTGGCCGTTGGTCGGTTGGTCGGTTGGTCAGTTTGTCGTTTGGTCAGTTGGTCAATTGGTTGGTTGGTTGTTGGTTGCGTGTGGTTTGTTGGTTCAGTGTTGGTTTGTCGGTTTGTTGCGCTGCCTGCGACTGTTGCGGTCGCTGTTGTTGTTGCGGTTGTTGCGCTTGCTGGGGCTGTTGGGGTTGCCGTGGCTGTTGTGGCTGTTGCGGTTGCTTTTTCCGGAAATCCTGCACATGTCATCCGCTTCGGTTCTCTTGGGAATCGTTGAATGTCACTAGCAGGGCAAGGCTCGACCGGGATCATGGCTCTCCAAAATGGTCATGCAGCGACAAGCGTTTGGCCAATGAGACCATTCCCGGCAGGAAGAGCGGGTCTGCAGATGGACGCAACGCGACCGTGGGTTAACACCGACTTGACTGCTGGTTCCTACCATCTGCGGGCGTGGGTGCACTGGCTGGGTTTTTTTCGCGGGCATGGAGGCACTGGTGTGTGGACTTGCGCGCGGGTTCTTTTCCATCTGTGGGCATAGGTGCGCTGGTGGGCGGCGCTTGCCATCTGTGAAGCGTACGAGCACCGGTACCCGGAAGCATGCTTGGCATATGCTGACATGTGGCAGGCCAGCGCCAAGTGTTGGCACTTGCAGTAGGTTTGATATTGCACAGAACTGCGAAGGCCGGCAACGCCTTTACCAAGGCGTCCGCAAGTTGTTCTTGTTCTGGTTGTTCTTGGTGGTGATGTTGCTGTCCTTGACGTTGTCGCTGCTGCGGCTGTTGCTGCTGCTGTTGCCGTTGCTGTCGCTGTTGTTGCGGCTGGTGTCCTTGTTGTTGTTGTTGTTGTTGTTGCTATTGCTGTCTGTTGCTGTTGCCGTTGCTGTCGTTGTCGTTGTTGTTGTCGTTGTCGTTGTCGTTGTTGTTGTTCTGGTTGTTGTTCTGGTTGTTGATGATGTTGCGGTTGGTCTTGTTCTTGCTCTTCTTCTTGCTCCTGTCTGTGTCGCTGTTGCGTTTGTGGTTGTGGTTGTTGCTGGCGCTACTGTTGTCGGTCTTGGTGTTGACGTTGCTGCGGTTGTGCTTGCGGCGGCGGTTGCTGTTGCTGCTGACGTAGCTGTGGTTGCGCTTGTGGCTGCGGTTGCTGCTTTGTTGTTGACGTTGGCGCCGGCATTGGTGTTGCGGCTGTGGCTGTGGCTGTCGGTGTCGTCGGTGTTGCGGTTATGATTGTTGTTGTTGCGGTTGTCGTTGTCGTGGCCATTGTCGTTGTTGTTGCTTGGTTGTTGTTCGGACGTCGGTCGGTGGCTGGTTGGAGTGCTGGTTGGTTGTTGGTTGAGGCGGTTGGTTCTTGTTTGCCTGTTGTTTGCTTGCTGTTTGAAGATGTTTGGTCGCTGTTTGATTGTTGGTTGGTTGGTGGTTGGTTGTTGTTCGCCTATTGGTTGTGTGGTTGTTTGTTTGACACTTGCTTGTTGCGCTTGATGTTTGCTTGTTACTGGTTCGTTGTTCGGTTGTTTGGTAGTTTGGTTGTTTTGTTGTTGTTCTACAGCGCATGCATTTTGCACGGCAAGCGCGGGGTCAAGAAACATCTTGACTGCGCCGGGGCGCAGCGCCTGAAGAGCCCTGGTTCAAGCGTTTCTGCGCTGTTGAAGCAATTTTCGCGCTCTCGCTTGAGATCAACCATAACAAGGCTTTGGTGAACAGGTTGTATGGGAACAGATCCTTTTAGGCCCCCGAGAATAAATAACATGAGCCGACAAAACCGACAGAACGCGAGAACGCTAGAAATCGACAGGAACCGACAAAATATTTCAAGCATTTACGCCGCCAATATGATGTGGCACGAATGACCCACAGTTGTTCATGGGCTACAGTTTGTTGTTTGCTGTTTGCTGTTTGTTGAGCGTCGTTTGTTGCTTGTTGTGTGCTGTTCGTTGTTTGCTGTTTGTTGTTTGTTGTGCGTGTGGTTTGTTGTTTGTCGCATGTTGTTTGTTGTGTGTGGTTTGTTGTTTGTTGTTGGTTGCTGGTTGTTGTTGGTGTTGTTGCTATTGTTGTTGATTGTCGTTGTTGTTGTGGTGGTTTCTTGTTGTTGCTGCTCGCCGTTGTCGTCGTTGTTCGTTGCTGTTGCTGCTGTTCTTGCTGGTTGCTGTTGTTTTTGGTTGCACTTGTTCTTGTTTGTCGTCGTCGTTGTGGCCGTTGTGGCCGTGGTCGTGGCGCGGTCGTGGTTGTGGTTGCGGTCGTGGTCGTGGTCGCGCTCACGGTTGCGGTCGTGGTCGTGGTCGTGGTTGCACGTTGTCGTGGTCGTGGTCGTGGTTGTCGTCGTGGTCGTGGTCGTTGTCGTTGTCGTCGTTGTTGTTGCTGCCTTGTTTGTTTGTTTGTTCGTTCGTTTGTTCGCTCGTTCGTTCGCTTTGCTTGCTTGCTTGCTTGCTTGCTTGCTTGCTTGCTTACTTGCGTGCTTGCTTGTTTGCTTGTTTGTTGCCGCCCTTGTTCTTGGATGTTGTCGGATGTTGCTGGGTGGTGTTGGATGTTGTTGGTTGTTGGTTGTTGGTTGTTGGTTGTTGGTTGTTGGTTGTCGGTTGTTGGTTGTTGGTTGCTGCTGGATGGCGTTGGATGTTTTTGAATCGTTGTTGTTGTTGTTGGAGTGGTTTTTGTTGTTGTTGTTGGTGGTGGTGGTGGGGCGGAGGTGGGGGTGGCTACTGTGGTTGTTGCGGTTTTGGTATGGGTGTGTTGCTGCCAGGAGGCGAATCAACCACGAAGTCAATGAGAAGGCAGTTGGGGTTGGAATCCCGTGCTACCCTCGGCTGTGGAGTTGTGTAGTAGGGGTCGGTGTAAATAGGGGGTGTAAGGATAATATGGCCTGCGCTGTCTCACAACCAACTGCGACAGCGGAGCACGGTCCTTTTGCCTCTTTACAGCTTTCCGTTGGATATTTGTCTTGATCCACTTATCAAGAACTTGAGCCTTGAGAGAAAACATCCGTGTGCATGAGTTGGCTGTTCACACAACAACATCCCCGCAAAGGTTCGAGGGACCTTAGAGGAGGGGAAGAGAACAGGTCACCAACCTGCCCTTGGGATTTTGGCCTGTGGCCCAGAGATTCTTAGCGTCCCCCACCCTGGGCTCGGGTTCATCCCGGAGTCAGGAACCATTCACAACCACGCGCCGACATGCATGGACGCGCGGCTTTTCCTATTCAATTCTGTGAAACGTCTCTGCACAAGTTTAACCAGGTTCTGTTTTCTTAACAGGAAACGAGAACGCTACAGGTCGCATACCGGACCTCATGTGCATTGATGCACACGCAGCAAACAATCAATCAGGTGACTGTCAGATCCAGAAATGTCTGCAGAAAACGAACATCCATGACGAACATAGTCAACCACCAAATTGTAACCAATAATAACTTGAAGCATCGAATACTCATTGACCACCAAATACCTGGCATCTCCAGAATAGCAGTCGCCGATGACGATACTGTACGGAAACATGATAATGTTCTGTGGTGACAAACGCAAGTCTCATGCAAATACTTTAGGTTGATCATGGTACCATGCACGATGAGTACCACGATCCCAGTGTGAAAAATGCAATCTCCAGTTAATCCCCCACATAGTAGAGATCGTATCACCAGTGCGACGACGTTGTGATCCACCGGAACCTTTCTAGCAGAGATTGTGGTGTCTCCTCGGTCCGAGTGATCTTCTCGATGTAGCGCGAGGGCAGATGTGTATCGCGGTGATAGCACCATTGGATAAGACGAGTATCAGCCTCTTTGACGCCTTGTACGCAAATCATGGCAGCAAGATCAACTTTCAAGAACTTGCGTCTGATGAGCACATCTGTTCGGTAGAAGGTCATGTAGTCGCAGTTGAGGCCAAGGGCAATGCATCGGAAAATCGTATCACATACGAAGGCGGTGTCCTTCTGGTGATTGATGCCTCTGAACTGCTCTGCCTTGATACCAAGGATATTGCAGGCGGTCCAGATCCGATACATCAAGTATAGCCCTTTCAGCTTCAGGGTCCAACAAAACGTCTCTTCATCCCTGTGATTCGCACTTTGGAACCTCACATTCTTAAATTTTGGAGCAGCGACGACCTCGTCGTAGGTGGGCGGAACAGGAATATTCTGTTCGTCAACTTCGGTGAAAATCCAGCCGTCCCTCCCATTGATTGCGATGTAGGGACAATAGATTCCGCCACCTTTGCCTGCTTCCTTGACCAAGTCTGCCTCGTTGTTGGCAAATTGCCTTGACCTGCAGGAGGTGAATTGCGTCTGCATCCTCCTCGGGATTGTCAGGGCAGACTCCCATTTCATCATCGTCGATGTCCGTCCCGATGTCAGAGGGGAGGTACGACCTGTCTGCGGATCGTCCCTCGCTCATCTCGTTGGTGTCGGGTCGTTCTTCCTCGGCGACGATGCGCTCAGCATCCTCCTTTGCTTCTCGCTGAGCTTGCTTCACTTCCTCCGTCACCCTGGTGGTGTCGGATGCTTTGCGCTCGTCCTCGTCCACATGGATCACGAACTTGCCGGTGGAAATGAGCTCACAGTCGCATGCCGCGCAATAGCAAAATCCTCTCGGGATGATGACAGCGCACGCAGTTGGAAATGTTGGACGGATCATCCTCGCGGTAGACAATGAACCTGCTGAGCAAGTCCCTGATCTCGACCAACGAGTTGTTCAACAGCTTTCTTTTCTGGCCTGGGGAACTGGCTTCCTCAAGATCGATGAATGGGTTCGTGCACGCCAGCCCGTCCATGGTGTCCCTGACAGCTTTGTTGGGAACCTTCGTGTACTTCACAGTTCTGCTCGTCTTGAGGCTATGTCCACGACTCTCGATTGTTTGGCTTCAGGCTCCTCGGCATGATCGGGCTCACGGCCACGATCAGCTGTGTCCTCGTTGGACTCGCCTGCTTTTCTCTTTTGGCCTGATGATCGATATCGATGAACGGGTTCGAGTACTCCAGTCTGTCCATGATATCCCTGACGGTTCTGCTGGGAACTTCCATGTACTTGACTGTTCCTATTGAGGCCCGTCGTGTGAGTGGTCACGTTCTCCCTGACGAACTTCAGGCACGTGGCTTCCAGAATTGGTCGGTATTGGCAAAAGTTCCCCCACTTTGGCAACTCCTCTCCGAAGTAGGATATGACGTCAAAGAATCCGAGGACGGTCTCCAGCCCATCTCCCAACTTCTCCTCGTCGTCGGTGGAGAAAACTCGGTATGCCTGGTCTTGACCGAGGAACCAACGCATCCACGAAGCGTATAAAGCGTTCCGTAGTCGCGCCACACACGGAATGTTGTCTTTCTCTCTTTCGCCCCATCCGAATGAGTGACAATGTACGACAGCTTGTCGACCCACAGTTGCTTCCCATTGCTACTGCGGAAGTAATCAGCAAAGGCGTCTTGATCGAGCGTGATGCCTCCAATCTGCGACATCTCCTTCGCGAACTTCTTGTCGAGCAGCTTCACGATCAGGTGAGATACAAAAGCATCCATGCCCCCGTCGAATTTGATCTCAAGCTCGTTCATGTCACAGAGCACCAGGCTGCATTCAGCAAAGAATCTCTTCATGATGTTAGGACGCTCAGCTCCCTTGTACATGGTATTCTGCTGAATCAGCCCGTCGGCGTGGCAATTGATGCATGTTTTCGCGTTGTACAAACAGTTGGCCGTGGATTGAGCTCCCTCTGCTCGACACTGCGTACAAAGTACGTCTGCAATGTCCTCGAGGTGATACCACTTTGACCGCATGTCATGGTTGCCCTCTTTGCCAATCGCCTTACCTTCCCTCCGCTGCTCGTCGTGATACATCTTCTGCTTGTTGAAGTGAGCAGCGAAGTCCGGCTTGTAGTGATAGCGAACGTTACCGCCAGTTGCACCCTGGGGCACATTGAACTGCAGTGGGGACACGCCCTCACCTGCATACTCCAGGTCAGTAACCGCCTGTGCGTCAAGCGAAAGCACATCCATGATCATCTCGTCGATCAGCTTCTTTTGCAACACATAGAAGAGCTTGGAATCTCCAGCGCTGCTGTAGTTGCGATCCGTCAATCCAGACACTTGCTTCCAAACGAGGTCGTTGTCGGTGACAATGACACCCGCGTTCTTGCACATTTCCATCACCTTCGTTGCGGTCAGCATCAGGTTGCCAGTGCTCTGATGGATTTTTGGGCGGTTGTTGATACTCACGAATACCCCTCCGCCACATATGCTTGAAAGTTCATTCAGAACCTCGGGCAGGCCAGTGTACTCGTAGTTGCCGTCGATCTTCCACTCGAATCCTTGCTTGTAGATGCAGTCGTACAGCGACATCCAAATGTGGACTGAGCAGTTCGCGACGAGTAGTTTCCATCGGCCGCAACCTTTGAGCGTGTCGATCAGGCCTCTGATACGAGCAACAAGTGGGGTTGTTGTACCTGTTCTTGTGTCGTCAGATGCATAGTATGACATCTCGATGACGTTGTCCCACCCATTGTCACGCATGTGGGATTGGAATGTCCTGACGCGCTTCCCAGTTTTCTGCCTCAATGGCCAGTCAGGATCACGTAGGACTTGGTTGACGTCGCAGCATCGCACAGTTGCTGGCAAGTGAGTTAGTTCAGTTTCTTTTCCGTCGTCGTACCTCTTGAGGATCTTCGAAATTCCAGCATTAGCTGTGTCGGGATTGTCATGACCGTCAATGGGAGCCTTCAACGCGGTCGCTCCGGGCAGCTTTGCCGAATAAAGACATCCTGTCTTCGCGCAGATGTATGCGTAGAGTTGGAGCCAGGCGAGGTTGGGCCTGTTGAGGTAGGCGGTGATGATGCGGTCAGCTCTTCTCCTCTCATCAAAAATGAGCAAGGTTGTCACCAAATGCCGCAGATACCGTTCCCAATAGGATGCTCTCCTCCCTGCTTTGACTTCTGGCCCAAACTTCGTAGCGGGCATGACAACTCCAGATTTCCTGCGCACAACAAAGCTAACCCGGATGTTGAGGTTGCCGAATGCACTGCATTGTTCGATGATGGCGAACGGTTCATTTGCGTCATGCCTTTCCGGCATGGCCCATCGGTCGTCTTCCCCTTTTGCGGAAATCTCCAGGATAGCTTGGATGGTCTGGTTGACGACCAAACGATCATCACTTTCTTTCCCCGCCGGTTGGTTGGAAGTCCACCACGGTGCACGCCAGTGGTGTCACTGCTGGACCTCGCACTTGGTGGAACACCTTGTTGCTCGCTACCGTCGGCATTGCCTTGGACTTTGGGGCAATGTGCGCTTTCCCTGAAATCCTCCACCACGCTGGAGTCCCCTCTTCGCCAAAGTTCTCGTCGAAGATGTCGATCATCCTTGGAGTGCAGCAAGTTGTTGAGGAAGGCCCACGAGAATTTCTTGTTGAGGTCGTTGAGCTGGGCGTCAACTTCCCTGACAATAGCCATATCGCCACCAATGTGCTCCCTTCTCTCACGATCGTTCCCTCCGAAGATCTCCCTGAGCCTTGCATGCAGGAATAGAACACATCCCATTGCAATAGAAGCAGCCATGAGAGCATTGGGGATACTGGGCAAATGTTTGAGTTTCCCAGCGACCGTCAATTCCAAGATGCTCTTGGTCGTGCGTCGGGGGGCGCGTCTGGCCGCGAACGCCACGTACTTGGCGGAGAGGGTGAGCAGTTCTCGGTGCTTCTGCACGCATTCATGATTCCTTCAGACTTCATCCTTGTCCAGGACACCGTTTACCACAGTGCATACCCTCGCTTTCGGAGTACACTAGGTCTGAACCCAATACGCATCCCGAAATGTGGTAAATCTCTTCTCGCTCTTCTCCAGCCAAAGTGTCGTTGATGTGCCTTTCTGCACGCATTCGTGCTGGCTTGGCGCTCGTGGAAGTAGTGGTGCACATCACCGACGGTCTGGTCCTCCTTGACGACGTTGGTACCAGGCTGCCCGTCGATGTCCTTTGCGAGCGCGGTCATCAACTCCCAAATGTTGACGACGACCTTCACGATCTCGGGGTCGATGAAGTGAGAATGGGTGCAGCCTTCTCCTTCATTGAGTTCTCAGAGGCTACGACGGCGAGCGTCTGTGTCTCTTCCGCAGAATTCACTCCACTTCATCATGACCCTCACGAACTCGCTGCACCACGACACTGAGTATCCGGTGCCCTTCGGGACTTTTGTAGTACGCAGATGTAGCGTGCAACGCAGGTACACCAGCTTCTGCAATCCATCTCGACGCAACCACCTCCGAGCAGTCTTCGTCGATCCTTGGGAGGGGTCTGCCTGCCCGCAGCCCCGCCACATACTTCTCAACCAGTGATGCACAATAGAAAGCTCTGCGCCTAGCCTTCGATGGAGAAACGAACAAGTACTCTTCCGAGTTGATGGAGTCATCCCCCATCTTGAAGATGTACAACTCCGCGATCCAGCAAAGTCGTAGACAAAGGAATAGAGTTCCCTGATCCAGCGGGGTGCACGACCACCACCCTTCAACAGGAAGGGTAGATGGTGATGTGGAGGTAGAAGATCTCTCACCTTGCAGTCTCTTCTTCTTCTCGGCGAAATGATTGAATATGCAAGGCGAAGCCAGGTTCACTCCATGATGTCGCGAACATTTGGCTCGAGCAGCAAAACGTCGCAGAATAACATTGACAATTAGTGAAGTGTACAGTTGGGTATCCTTGGTTTCCCTACCAGCGCAAGGCCCATGACTATGGTTGCCATTGCACTTCTTAGAAAGAAGGGATTCCCCCAAGTCAAAGTTCCGAGAAATGACACGCCAGGGTTTCCGAATCGACAGGGGTTTCTTGGCATACCTTTGCTTCAAGCCGTACCTACACCCGTCAAATTCATGCGGCTCTCCGAGCTTGATCTGCTTCTTCAACCTCTCGTCATTCCAATACTCACAGCTTTTGGGAAGCTCAAAGGGTGTGGCGGCTTTCTTGGATTCGGCACGCCGCTTCAGTTGGGAAAACACTTTGAACAACTTCCAAAATTCAAGCTGTTTGTATTGAATGAGTTTGCTTGTTGTCGGGCCTCGTGTTATGTTCAACCTCGCCCATGATGATCCTCCCGTGCAGGGTCCGGCAAAAAATAACACGTCACTCGTTTTGGCGATGGCGTGCTTGGCGAGGTTCTCCCCGTACTGGGATAGCAGGTCATCCTCAAGCGTGATCGTAACAACCTGTACGTGCCAGCGTTGCGCAAGCGCGGCAAACCAGTTGTGCGATTCGGAACACGCCATGACAACCGTGGGTTTGTTGGGGTCCAGTGCCATGAGGGTGACCTCTGCGCCAGTAGCCAAACCAGGTACATAGGCGTAGGCAGGCAAGCCAAGTACGGTACCATTGTGATTCACAAAACAAAAAGTGATATTTGCATTCAGACCAGCAGGTTGTAAATGGCTGCGAACTGCAATCCTGTGTGGGACAAAGAAGCGATGATTGTCCTGTTCACGGCGGTGCGCATGCATACGACGCATCATAACCTTGAAACACCGTAGAACACGCGCAGGTAGGGAATTCAGAGGCGTATCCAGGATGTCTTGGCCATCGACCTCCTGAATGAAAAGTTGAAAAGAATCACCCCGCCCGAAGTGTTGTCTAGGCTCAATAACTTACCTTGGCTGCGGGTGCAGCAGGCTGAACTGGATGGAACTGCCATACCGCACGTTCGACGCATTTGTCGATGCGCTCCCATTGCAAAGCGGGCTCAACGCGATCCTCAACTTTCTCCCATGATCCACCGCACAGAAACCAAGTGGAACGCAACCACCGTGTGCCAATAGGACATTGCACTGAAGGTGGTGGCTGGTACCGCATGAGTTTCGGAACCTTTGCCACGATGACCGGGTCATGCCCTTCGTGTTTATGAAGTCCTTCCTTTGATGATAACCCTTGCCACCAAAGATCGGGAGGCATAATCGGTACCTTCGTGTACGGAAAAGTGGGTATGCCGTCGATCGAACCTGTGGCCGCCTGCACGGTTCCCTTCTTGGAGTCAAAGGAAGATGTGACCATCTTGAGGGTTTCCGGGTCGGTCAACATTTCCGGCTCAAGCAATCCAACCTGCACACACGCATACTTCCACTTTCTGGAACCACTGAAAGCTTTGGTATAGATGTCAGCAGCCATACGGTCGGTGACCTCGTAGGCCAGGTACATGTAGTCCCGCTCGAACATATCATGCATCCATGTGACGGCAACACCGTGACTTCGTTCCGGATACCTCTTAGTAGGGTTCTTCCCCGACCGCACGACACTGATCATGGCCTTGTTGTCGTCGAAGAACACAAGCTTCGGCTCTTTCCCCAAAATACGCTCCATCAATCTGAGCGCAGGCATGCCCATAGCTCTCATTGCAACATCGGCAGCGACGATTTCAGCCTCAGGGGTGGAATGAACTACCAAATACATATCTTCGACTGAACCTCCAACCCAGCCGATCATCCTCCAGTGCTTGGTGTGATGAATGTAATGAAGTTTCTTGTCATCGTCGTTCCTCGCCAGACGGTTGACCTGCCAAAGCAAGTCAAAACGTGCTATCCTAGCACCATATAATACTTTCATGAGCACACTTGCTGCATGAGGTGCGAGTTGTCCACGAACAGGCTCCGGATGAGCTCCTTCCGAAGTCCCTCCTGCGTGGCATGATGGAGTTTCATAACCATTCGCGGGAACTCTGTTTCCACACCAATTGCATTCGACCGACGGTCCGGTCTGGATTGGAGCCCGCGACGGGTGATCCTTGGTCTCTTCGTGGGGACCAGGTGTGGGAACCTTCTTCAACTCAACGTTGCCTGCTACTTCGAGGTAGCGATCGACACAAGAGCGCAGGAACTGCTCCATGTCGTACAGCGGTGACCTTATGGCCGTTGCCGAGAACCACAGTACCTTTGGACTGATTGCATCCCAGATATTCCAGGCCAGTTTCCGGCTCAATAATAAGCTTCTCACGAAGCAATTCCCAACCCTTTTTGAGGTTGTTCTTTGGACCAACCAGCTTAAAGTCGTCCACATAGACCACAAGAACTAATTGTAGTTCAGGATGGGTATAGACAGAAGGCTATTCTTCACCAACCCATTGCACGCACCGACTCATCGCAGCGCTGTTCCCAAAATGTACCAGCATCAGGATGACCGTACAAGGCCTTCACCAAACGTACCACAGGTCCTTTGAACTGATTCCATCGTTCTTTGTCGTCCTCAGGAACGGCTTCGGATGGAAGCTCGATCCAACAAGGCGTTCCCCGTAGTGTGGCTTGGATATATGCCTGCACCGCATCAGCCATCTGCACATCCCACCCATCAAGGCAACCCAATAAGTCAGCCCATCTGGAAGCTTCGAAAGTTGCAGGAGAATTCCCCAGATCTTGAAACAATGCCGCGTCCGACGTCTGGTTCTTAATCTGGTTCCCAAGCACCACCCCACGACCTTTGTATTTTCTGCGCGGGTCTTCTTCCGAAAGCTGGGAATGCTTTTCAACTATAACACCATGCGCCCTGGCCATGTGCACTTCTTCATTCTTCTGTTTTGCCTCGCGAGCAACATCATGGTACTCACGGATTACAGATAGATCGAAAACTCCTTGGTCAATGAGACCTTTCCATTCTTTTTTCATGGAGTCCATCGCCTTGGTGTTGCTAAGCATCTCGGCCCTCCCAACGGGTCGTGATACCATTGCATTGACGAACTTGGCCACCTTGACGACTTTCTCTCGGTGATGTTCTTCGGCCGGAACACAAGGCATCTTGGGATAATCGCCCTGTGGTCGGTGCTGTTGCTATGCCGCCCAATCTCCTGCAGGATTGCACGGTGGGCCGCCTTGCCGTCACCGTCACCAGTTGCAGATCATTCCGAGCTATTCATGCGGATGCCGACTCCTTGTGCTTTTGGAGCCCAAATTGGAACTTGAAGAGCTTGCAGAGCGGCATGTTTTTGTGCTCTTGCTTGCTGGCGAAGGAACGGGTAGGCAGTCGAGGCATCGCTATGTATGGGCATCTGGTCTTCCGTCCCCACCAACTGCACGGGCATGTCACTTTTCAGGACCCTGACTGTCAGTATGTGGACGCGGCGCCGACGAGTCACAGGTTTGAGGCCCTGCGCTATGCCTGCTCCATGCCCTTATGGACCTCTTTGCAGCGGTGCCGCTCCACGTGGTGCTTTATTTCTTAAAATATGCTGCCCCGCAAATAGCGGTCCTGGGAGAGGAGGAATGCAAGTTCGCCAAGAGCCGAGGGGTGGTCAAGGACCCGGACGGGCAAGCTTCGCAAGGGCCCGCGTGAGATGCGCTGCATTGAGTTAGCGTTTTACCATGGGTTTCGGGATTCCGGCGATTTCCTGAATGTGGTTGTCACGCCTCTCTATGGCAGTATGAATTCTGAGACCGTTGGCTTCGGACACCATGCTGTTCTGCTGCTCGAGTGCTCCAAGGATGGTGCACGGCAGCCGACCCTGTCCTTTTTGCTCTTGCTTACGGACACTATTGTTGGACGCAAACCTAAGGGGCTTGGCGAAGATGAGCGGGAGTACCGCAAACGGAGCCAGTCAGTGGCATTTTGCGAGCTCCCACTGCTCCCTGCAGTCCTGCCATGCTCCTGGAAGAGGTTAGTGACGGACTGGTCTTACATAACATTTGGGTGTTGGGCCACTTAGGGCAATCCACCATTGGCGACGCAGCGCAGGTTCGTAAACCCAAATCACGCGCTGCCATGTCTTCCCACTCATACATGTATGCCAGTTCATCCGTACATTCGGATACATTTCCTGGGTGCTTTCGGAACAAGCAATGTTCTCCGACAGTCCCCCATCATGGTCGTTCTTTGGGATAGCAAGACCTTCCCTTGGAGTAAACTTCCATGCGTAGATAACTACCAGAATTCCATAGACCTCGTCCACCATCACATTGCTTGCACCAAGATCTTGAAGACGTTTGGAGTCCATGCATAAAACTGACCCATTGACCAGATTGACAATAATCCTCACCCAATCCAGGTCCGCCAAGAACTTCCCCTCAACCGGGTTCTTGACCTTGTTTGTATTCTTCCGTATGCCCCAGTTGTACATCCATTGGTCACCACCCCATCGTTCCTTGAGCATTGCTTTTATTCTTTTTGCGCTCGGAGCGTTGACCTTTGTACTCTCTGCAGGCGCGGCGTCCTTCGAGCTACCGGCGCCGGATGAATCATGCCTTCCTCATCGACTTCAATCGCATTCCGTAATGTTGCCCATTCCTCAGGTGTGAATCCTGCCGGTCGGGTTGTCTTCATCGTCCTGAATCCATCTGCACCGACTGGATAGGCTCTCCCACGAACATCAAGCTTGACCGTGTTGCCGAGATCGTTCCTGTAAATGATACCATCTTTCGCTTTCCCTGTTGATACATGGGGTAGATCAGCGACATCATCAACAGCGTCTTTGTCTTCCGTACTCCCCGGCTCGACTTCGACGTCCTCACCCTTCTCATCATGCATGATCCCAGCAATCACCTCGATCTCATCGAGTTGTCCCTGATCTAAATCCTCCAATATCCAATAGAGTGGGATCGGGGTCTTCCGGTTGCTCTAGATGAACGCCTCTATCATCTTCCCCTCTGATCTCCTCAACACCTTCAAGAGTTTCAGTCCTTTTCTTGTACTTCTCTTGAACGGGAAAAGATATTGGTATCTTCAATACGATCCTCTCGGTCTGATGTGGCTGACGAAGTCAAGGTGGAATTTCGCCTTCCTTATGGAAAGGTCGGTGCCGGCGAAGCTTGTGAGAGTCCAGGCTCGATACTTGCGTGCCCAGTGAAGAACAGAACTCAGGTTGTAACCAGCAAAGATACCAGTTTCCCCTCTTGGTTCGAACTTCTCTCTCTTGTCACCTCTCGCATCGCTCGGATTGAACTCAACCAATGCGCCAAATGGGATCTTTTCACCCTTGAAATGTTCACCATGCAATCGAAACCATGCGCTCGAACCACTGATCTCTTCGACGTTCATCAAGTGGCACAATGCAGCGATTGCGTACATCCAATAGCAGGATGGAATCCAGCATGGACAAGACATGCAGTTGTTTGATCCACAATGAACTGGTTCGTGCGTTCGGCAAGCGAATTGTTCTGCTTCTTGCCCGGAAGCGATAAGTCATGAGGTATCTTCAGTTCAGAACATGCATTGGTGAACTCTGGCGCGTCGTCCAAGTAGACTTGCTTAATTTTCCGTCTGCCAGCAAAATGCTTTCTGCTGTTGATCACCGTGACGGTATTCTTGCGACCACTTGGATAGCCCATGATGATGCCAGTGTATATATCTCGAATGATCATGACGCACTTGTCATTGTTCTCGGCATCTCGGCTTCAACCAGATCGAAAGTGATCAAGTCACCGAACGTCTTGACTTCACGTTGAAATGCACCAGACTTGGATCTGAAATGCCTCATCTTCGCCTTCACGCATGATTCGCAGAATGGGTTTCGATACCTGTGCGTTAGCAAATGTGTCAAGGTGTTGGCATCGTCCTTCAACGTGCCAATTCTCGTCTTGATGGGTGCACCTTCGTAGATGTCGACTTCTACACCTGCTTCGGGATCGGCATCATCATCTTCACCCCAGCTTCGTCTTCACCCGGCTCGCTCCCACGTCCACAAGCCTCTTCACCAGGCTTCGACTCTAGGCGGCGCGGGCCCAGGGCCGAAATCTACGGCTTCGACGCCATCCTCCTCTCGGGCAAGTGCATGTTGGGGTTCTCCGGCTTCTTCGTCTGCCTCTGCTTCATCATCATCCTGCTCAACACCGATGACTTCTTTGAGCATTTTCATCTGCTCCATGATGTCCTCAGGTACGCGTCGATGACGATGCTCCTTGCATTTCGGTCTCCAACCAAATAGGGAATATCATCTTCACGTGTAGATGAACTATCTCCTTTTCAAGTGTTGTCATGAACGGCAACTTCCCACAAATCCAGTGAAAAGAATAAACCCATCTTCATACATCGTCGACCAATAGATAACACCGTCGGCATCTCATCCAGAACAAAGGGTTGGACTTTTTCTTTCAGCTCATTCACGTAGTACTTGATAGAATCCGAAGTGGATGTAGTACCATTTGCCGTTTGGAAGACAATTTCGTCCTTGTCCTGAACAATGTCAACACCGAGGGAGGCCGCCTTGGGTTTGCCGATCAAACCATGACCACACCCTGTGTCCATCAGCCACAGACAGGGCGAATAGACTGATAGGTTGTCCGTGCTTCCTTTTCCATCGCACGACTCCTTCCGTGATCTCGTCATCCTCCTTGTCATGCTCGAAAATGAAGGTTCGCTCTTTGTTCATTGGCATCTTGTGAGTGCGATATATGTCATTGGCCGCCTCGTCATCTCAGATCTGATGAGTGCTTTCTTGTGACTATACGAGGCGCCGACGATGATCATATATCTTGAACGTCTTGGCATCGATCGTGGATGTTTGGGACGTGTCCTCATAACTTCCCTTGTGCCACATCGAATTGTTCCGCCATTGTCCGTCCTCATTCTTCAGGTACTCCACCTCACGTCATTGTCAAGAATCTCTTGAAACCATACGTACTTCTCGGGTATCTCAGTCTCACCTGACCATCGCGAAGATTCACTCATGGCGTCTTCTGCATCACGGTCGTGATACACAGTCTCGACCTCGGCTTCACTCTCCTCAGTGTTCTTGTCGTCCTTTTTGACTTCCGAAGTCGCGGCTCTCTTGACAGTGATAGCGGGCATTGCGATGTGAACCTTTCTCACAATTGCTGGAGCTGCTGCTTTGGGCTTGGCTTGCGCCTTTGCCTGTTGTTTGGCGTTCGGTGCTGGAGCGG
Source organism: Effrenium voratum (assembly GCA_963377175.1). Taxonomy (NCBI): domain Eukaryota; class Dinophyceae; order Suessiales; family Symbiodiniaceae; genus Effrenium; species Effrenium voratum. The sequence continues at coordinate 35,133 of CAUJNA010000723.1, read as the reverse complement.
ATGCCTTGGGGTTTGCTGGTTCTGCATGCTTGTACTTGCATTGATCCCCTTTTGCGCACTTCCTTCTCTCAATGCATAGCAGACCCCGTCCCTCTTCGGTGAAGGAGTCCTTGGTGCTTTGCCGCCGCCTTTGCCCTTGCCTTTCTCATTGTCCAGTTTGCGCTTGTGCTTGGGGTTGTGGGAATATGGACAATCTTTGCCTTTAAGACATCCTCCTTCCTTCGTGTAATGGAAAACACATGGCCATTCCTTCTTCGCTTCAGGGCTCATGCTTTTCCCTTTTCCTTTTCCTTTGCCCTTCTTGTCGCGGTCTTTTTAGCACTGGCGCTGCCGTGTTTCCGTCTTCATGATCGGCTTCCTTCCCGGAACCCCCTCCTTTTCCCTTTCCTTTCTTTTCTGCTGGTGCCGCATTCTTGTTGCTGCTCAGCAAGTTCTTGGCCGACTTCTCTTTCATGTCGTAGACGTAGTCTTCGCGATCAGTCCGAAGTTGTCGATCAATCAATCCCAAAAGGAATCGGTAGGTCTTCTCGGGGTGTGTGTCCGGTACCCGCGCATAGGTATTGAGACCAAATTCCAGCATCCTGCTCCCTTTGATCTTGTGATATGGGATATCCCGTAGCGTGATTTCTCTGGGTGTATCCTCCTTCCTCAGGTTGAGCAAGATATCACACCACTTGTTGCACAACACGGACATGTTCTTGTCCCCGACATAGTCCAGTCTGATCAAGTGCTCAATGGTGAAAACCATATCTGATCGGTCACTCGATCTGAAGGATTGCAAAATGATAGCGATCCTGTTTTCTCTTTGGCGTCGTTCGGCGTGTAACTGAATATCATGTGCCACGTCTTTCTCATCATCAGGCGCGCTTCTGATCATCGTCTGGAGCGATAAGGCCAGCTTAATATCCATCCTTGCGAATCGTTCACCCCCCGAATCGGCTAAAAAATCAAGGTCAGGATTTACCACGAAAGCACATGCCAACCATGACATCCACACTTCGATATCCGGATCCGCTGAAGCGCTGGTGACGTTCATGGCGAGTGCCATCTTCCAGCCGTCCAGCTTCGTGATCTTCGGCAATGGAGGTACGTTGACTTTCTCAGCCTCCTTCCGTGATATCCTTGGATTGTTGTGACTTCTGCGATCTCTCGACCTCCTTCTTCGTGATGATCTCCTGTTGCGACGACGGTCATCATCATCATCATCATCGTCGGATGGTTCCTCTTCGTCGTCCTCGTCTCCATCATCATCGTCATCAGGTGGATCAGGTGGATTTGGTCCTTGTGCTGCGGCTGGGACAGGAGCCCGTCCTAGACCCCCCGCATTTCCATCTGTATTGCGATAACCGAGACCAGGTGGACCGCCATCTCTGTTCAATACGGACTCGCAGAACGAGGAGAACACTATTCGTGGTTTGCGCGAGAGATTCGAAACAGCATTGACGCCACAACCACGATGGCGATTGACGACGAGCCGCGAAGTGCATTGGTGAGCAAAGCGAACGACGCCATCAGGTACGCCGAACAGGAAGCCCACTGCGCACGGGTTGCCGTGAGCGAACGGGACGAGATGTATCTGATCGGCCAGCGTGCAGCGCAGGAACGTGACGCAAAGATGAATGAGGAGATCAAGATTGCAAGAGATAGAGCTCATAAAGGAAATGCACAACAAGATCGCGCCACGCTGAGGGATCGGGAGTTCGACGACGTGACTCGCGAACTCGCTGCATCGAGGCAAAAGGCCAATGATGCGCAGTCCGATTACCTCAATCAAATCCCTGCAATGGCTGAAGAGATTGAAGAGACACGGCGCGAGCTCAAGATCCAAGAAAGCTTTGTATATCAGCTGGCAGAGACAAACAAGGAGCTCGAGAGTGAGAACGCCACTCAAAGCATCGTTGTGGCGGACTCCAATGATCGTGGACGAGGTCTACTGAGGGAAAAATTCTGATAGGACCAGTAAGCGCCATAGTTCGAAGACCCGTAAGAGTGATACCACAAATGGGCCTCAACAACAAGGTCAGGTAACGCTCTATCAGGCTACTGTGGCAACATCTAGTTCTAGTGTACAGGCGCCCAATGTTCCAAAGCGAATTGGGGGCTTGGACCGGGTTTTTGTTTTGTTTCCTGTTTACCAAGATCCAATGATACAGGCTCATATCGACCAACTCCATGAAGCAGTAGGATCTATTCCAAAGGTCACATTTGGTTTTCTTCACCTGATAGGAGTTGATCATTGATTGGTACTGTGCAATCTCAGAAGAAACCCTTCTCCTCTCTTGCTCAGCTTTGTTCTTGCTAACCAATGTGCTTCCCTCCTCGCATCTGATTCGATGTTCAAGCAGATCAACAGTTGCGGCCATCTCTTGCGCTTCTCGTACTCGAGGACTTTGTGTCGGGCTTCTTCTTGATACTCTCCATAGATCCTCACAAAATGTTGCGCTTGATCTTCGGATAGTTTTGTCTTCCCACGTTGAATGTCAATGTACTGAGCAGCTTCTCGAAGTTGTTCGTCGGATCTTTTGAGGATATGAGCTACTTGCTGATCCGACATACCAGCTCTCCGCTCAAGTTCCTGAATGCGCGTGACATTGCCACGGTCGTCACGTTCATATGACTCCTGTAGCATAGCCAAATTGCGCGTAGCCTCTTCCACTTCCTGCCTGAGGGTCTCTTTACTTGAGCCTGTAGGCGATTTCGATCGCCCTTTCTCTTTCCTCACAGGACTCATGACGTCCTTCACGCTCCTTCTCGGTGGATAGTGAAGCTGACTACGATCTCTTCTTTTCTCCGTTCCTGGACCACACAGCATGACCAACTTCTTTCCAGGAGGAATGTGATTGGTCGTGGCGAAAACCAGAACTTGCACTTTGTTGTGTGTCCGGAGAGTCCGCGATTGCCGGCACAGCAAACATACCTGTGGAACCACTGGAACTGTCATTTCCAAAGGTTGCAGTTCCTGGGCTTCCGGAAGAACCCATTGTACGGCTGTAAATATGATTTCAACAGGTTGTATTGTACCGCAGTTGCCGTCCACCGCTGGGACCAATTGCAAGCTTACGGCTGATAACCTGCCAGGAGGCGAATCAACCACGAAGTCAATGCCGTGGGGTGACGACCACTACCCTCGGCTGTGGAGTCGTGTAGTAGGGGTCGGTGTAAATAGGGGGTGTAAGGATAATATGGCCTGCGTTGTCTCACAAATAACTGCGACAGCGGAGCACGGTCCTTTTGCCTCTTTACAGCTTTCCGTCTTGATCCACTTATCAAGAACTTGAGCCTTGAGCCAAAACATCCATGCGCATGAGTCGGCGCAACAACATCCCCGCAAAGGTTCGAGGGACCTTAAAGGAGGGAAAGAGAACAGGGTGACCCTCACCCTTGGGATTTTGGCCTGGGGCCCGGAGATTCTTAGCAGTTGCTGTTGTCGTTGGCGCCTTTGTGATTGTTGTTGCTGCTGCTGTTGTCGGTGGATCTCTCGACTGGCGCGGGTGGGATGCGAGCAGGAAATGGCAAAGCCAGGCACCAAAAGCCTGGCTCTGAAAGCAGGAAATCTCGAAAGTGCTGAGCTTGACATGTCGATGCAAGAGTGTGAGGCATATGTGAGACCGGAACGCGCGTTCTCTTTCATCGTTCACAACGCACGTAGGGTCTCCTCCCCAACAATGTGTCTGGAAATTGGATACGACATCACGCTTGCAAAGCGAAGCCTTCCCTCGGCCTGAGTCGGACCCTGCCCGGAAGTTCTCGATGCGCTTGGACAGCGGCAGATCGCAGCCCCGCACCCGCAGCAGGCTGAGATAACCTGCAAGCGGGATGAGTTCCGGGGAAAGAGCCCCAAAAGCAGCAGACACCCTGATTGAATATGGGCTACTTGCGCAACACTTGCTGCTCTTTGTTTTGCTCTTTGAGCGTCAAAGGGCTTGGTTTCGTCTCGCTTTTCCTTCAGACACGCAAAAGCGTCATTTTCAACACGGAGTTCCTTCACAATTTGAATTGAATGCACAGAAAGACATGCGGCTTCATGTCCAGAAACCATTCTTGATGGCGGTCTCCTTAAATTTCATGGCCATATGACACCTCTAACCCCCCTAAACTGAAGCTCAAGGATTGCCTTGTCAGAAAGAAGGCAATGCTGAAATCAACCAGAAAACTCAGAAATCTGCCTTTCAAAGGTCTGGTAAGTGGCTACAAATTTTGACTCTTCCTATAAGGGGAATTCCCGGGAGCAAAATCAGAGGCGCACTTCAAAATCCGCGTGAGGGTGCCAAGGCGTCGCACGCAAACTGTCCCGAAAGGCAACCTCCAAGTCTCAAAGGAGATGCAATAAAGAAAGGACAGAAGAGGTAAAGCCACATCTTCTTCGCTACCGGTCCACACATCGAAGCCAAGTCTGTTGAAACCAAAAACAAGATAGGGCTGATGAAAGCTTGCTTTATCAGCTCCTATTTTCCGCCGGCGGACAGAGGTACGGGTAGACGGCGTCGCAGCCGAAACCAAGCAAGCAGCAGAAGTGGTGGATTTCCTGAGCAAACGCGTCTAAACCGAAAGTTTTCCAAAGATCGATCTATGAAGCCAAGTCTGTATACATATGTAATGTATGCATGTACGTACGTATGTACGTGTGATAGTGTGTAACCATGCGAAACACAGTCAAAATTACTTACTTGCGGCCGTTTCGCTACTTATCTCGTAAAACAAGTCTTGCGGGAAAAGGAGAGGAGCAGAAAGAAAGGCAGGGAGGAAAGGGAGGAAAAGGGAGGAAGGGAGGAAGGGAGGAAGGGAGGAAAAGGGAGGAAGGGAGGAAAAGGGAGGAAGGGAGGAAAAGGGAGGAAGGGAGGAAGGGAGGAAAGGGAGGAAGGGATGGGCAGACCACCTGCCAAGGCTAGAAAACTTTCCCAAGCAATGCGATAGAAATAACTACGTACGCGTTGCGCGTGTGCGCCGCGCAACCCGCGCTGCTGCCCGGCGTAGTTGGCTTGGCTGCTCTGACACTCGCACCCGCCCGGCCCGGCACGCGCAGTCCGTTTGCACGTAACCAGAAGGAGAGTGACAAAGCGCAGGGTACTACAGAGCGCATGCTCTTTTCCTACTCACGTGATACAACCTAACTCTCTAGAGTGGCTTTCTCAGCCTCTCAAAATTTTGCAGCTGGGTGGCCAAGAGGTCGTAGAGCTGCGCCATGTGGGCCAGGTGCGGAAGCTTGGTGAGGCTGTCCGCCGGATTGTGGCTGTGTGGTATCCGCCGCAACCTTGCCCGAAGTCTCGCCTTTCGGGTCCATGACCGTTGGTGGTCCTCTGAGGCCCATTGCACCTCCACGTCTTCCATGATGCTCCTAGGGTCGAACCTCGACTTCTTGAAGCTCTGCCATGCGACACCCTGCGACATGCTGCTTCTCCATAGCTGCCAGCGCAGTGCTAAGCGTTATGCTTTCGCACAAAGTTGTGCTGCCAGCTCGCCGTCGAAGTCTCTTGCTTCGCCATGCAATCAAGCTTACCGGAGCCTGTTTCCCAGCATTCAACTGTGGTGCGGTAATGCCTTGCGCACAAATCCGACAATGGAAGCCGTTTTGCCCAAGGAAAAGCCCGCTGATTAGCAGGTTATGAGCCCAAAGGCGGCGAGATGATGGCCCGGCGGCTCGGGAATGGGTCGCTGGAGGAGGGGCGCTACGACAAGGACACCGGCACCAAGGCGATCGGAAGATGCTACGTTGGGGCCAAGGAATTTGTGGCCTGCAGCTTCGGCAACCCCTAGGGCATCGTCTGCGGATCCTAGTCAAGGACAAGGAGAACTTCAGCGGTGGAGTGGGGGACCTCAAGGAGAACCGGTGGTGTATGGGCCGCTCTTCACCCCGGAGCAGTTGGAGTACCTGGAAAGGTGGGACAGGCCTGGTGGAGGTCTGGTGAATCTGAGCTCGGCAACAGCAGCTCAGGAGCCAACGCTGAGGAGGCCCGCATTCCTGAAAAAAAAAAAAAGACCACGCCACAGGCAGGACCAGATGGAGGCGCTCGACACCCACGACGGCATGATCAGGTTGATGGAGATTCAGAGGCTCAGGGCCGAGAACGACAGGCTCAGGAAGGGCAACCAGTCTGAAGAGACCTACGTGACGCCGGACGTCGAGGTGGAATGCAGCAGATCCGGAAGAAGATTCTGAACGGTGGCAGTAGCCACGCAGGCGAGGATGAGAATGCGGAGGTGGTGAAGTCGGCGGTGGAGCTGCCGATGCTGCCGGAGCTGAGCGCGGACACCGGCCCGGTCGACCTTCAAGATTGGTTGACGATGGTGGGTCCGATGATGGCGGACCTCTCGGACACCAGCCAGGAATGGTGGGAGCTGATGTTGAGGCACACCAAGAAGTGGTACGATAAGTACATGACGGAGCCGCCGTTGCAGAGGTTGCTGTTGACCCCAACACGTCCGAGCAAGGTGTGCAACGGAAGATGGAGGCGGGTGGAGCGTCGGGCGGTGACCTTGCTCATGAAGGCTCTGCCGGATCAGGTCAAGGAGGAGTTGATAGCGACTAAGAGCCTGGAGGTGTTCTCTTTGATCTGCAGGCTGATGTTGCTGTACCAGCCGGGTGGAGCGGCGGAGAGATCGGCCATTCTCAAGAACCTGGAGCAACCCCAGGAAGCGATGAGCATTCAGGCGGCGGTTCAGGGAATCAGGCTTCGATGGCGGCGGAGGGCGGAAGAGATAGGCGTTTCGCTTCCAGACCCGTCGGTCTTGAACAGAGGATTGCAAAGGCTGACGAAGAAAGTTCTGGAGAACAACAAGGACCTGAACTTCAAGATCAGCCTGGCCAGATCAGCCTTGCAGGTGGATACGGCGCCGAACTACAGCACCATCAACACGTACTGCAAGCACCTCCTGTCGGAGCTGGAGCAGCTGGTCCACACGGAGAAGAAGGTCGCAAAGGCCCCGGACACCGACAGCAAGGTGAAGAAATTCGAAGGAGCTGGAGCTGGATATGGAGGTGGAAAAGGAGGAGAATCCTGTGCTCCAAGAAAGGAAGGAGAGGCACGAGAGAGAAAGCCCTGCCGGTACTACCTCACGGATGCCGGATGCAGAAGAGGTCGGCAATGTACCTTTGCCCACGACGCGAAGGACGACAAGAACAGATGCTACGAATGCGGGGCCACGGATCACTACCGCAAGGATTGCCCGAGGAAGCAGCAGGAGAAGTCACCGGGCAACAAGATGGACGAAAGTCCCGGGAAGATTGCCAAGGTGTCGGAGGTCGAAGAGGAGGAAAACAATCGTCAGGAGGGCGACCAGGAGGAGACGTCATCGGCATCCACGGCTACCTTGAAGGGGAACGCCAAGAACGCCAAGGACGGAAATGAAGGAGACTCAACATCAAGGCATCGGCAGCAACGGACCGCAGAGAGAGGGATGATCGGTTGAATGATCTACAGAAGCAGCTCGATCAGATGCGCAAGATGAGAGCCTTGAGGTTCGCGAAGGTGTCGAAGATCGACTACCAGCACAAGTATGGGCTGCTGGACTCTGGGGCTACGCACTCGATGAGAGGCGCATGCTCAGGGGATGCTGTGGAGAACCTGGAAAAGATTCAGGTGGGGATGGCGGGAGGAGAAAAGAAGGAGCTGCTGATGACGACCGGGAAGGTTATCATCCACGAAGACGGAGATGCGTTGCTCATAGAGAAAATGGGATGCGAGGTGACGTGGACAAGGAAGGGAGCTTGCAGACTGAGGCACCCAACCATGGGCGAAATCCCGGTTTGCACAAACGCGGGTTGCCCGGAGGTGGAGAAAGGCGTCGCTCTTGCCCTGATAGATGCCTTGGAGGAGCTTGAGGAGGGAAGAGACGCCAAGTTGAACAAGATCAAGGAGGAAGACAGGGTAGTGGACCTGATCAAAAGTGAAAGAGCCTTCGACGGAGTTCCGGGATGAGGTGATAGAGAAGGTGGTGATTGCCCCGGCCAAGGACCTGAGCGGAATCCCCTTGAGCAGATCCCGGAGGAGGAAACTTCAAGAAGGTTTTGTGGTCCACTTGTATGCCGGCGAGGAAGAAGGCTACACCCTCAGTCGGGCTCTTAAGGAGGCTGGAGGAGGCAAGACAAGGTTGGTGGAAATCGATCTGAAGAGAGGAGCCAACCACGACATGATGAAGGACGAGGTCTACGCGGCGTTGATGGGCGCGGCTTTGAATGGCCTGATGCTTGGAGTTGTGGGATGCGCGAACTGCCGCACCCGGAGCGCGCTACGACACTATCCTCTACCGGCTGGAAGACCAAGGCCGGTTCGGGGGGCAGCTCCGGAACATTGGTTTGGCTTGCCTGAGGAGGAAAAGAGACAGGTCTGGGAAGACGACGTTCTCATGTACCGCATGATCATGCTCTACTGCGCGGCTGAAGAAGGAAGAAGGAACAGAGGACTTTGTGGAGCAGCGAAGACAGACCTGCTGGAGCAGCCTAGAGAGAGAGAGTAGAGAGAGAGAGAATAGAGAGAGAGAGTAGAGAGAGAGAGTAGAGAGAGAGAGTAGAGAGAGAGAGTAGAGAGAGAGAGTAGAGTAGAGAGAGAATAGAGAGAGAGAGTAGAGAGAGAGAGTAGAGAGAGAGAGTAGAGAGAGAGAGTAGAGAGAGAGAGTAGAGTAGAGAGAGTAGAGTAGAGTAGAGTAGAGTAGAGTAGAGTAGAGTAGAGTAGAGTAGAGTAGAGTAGAGTAGAGTAGAGTAGAGTAGAGTAGAGTAGAGTAGAGTAGAGAGAGAGAGAGAGAGAGAGAGAGAGAGAGAGAGAGTAGAGAGAGAGAAGAGAGAGAGAGAGAGAGAGAGAGAGAGTAGAGAGTAGAAGTAGAGAGAGTAGAGAGAGCGAGTAGAGAGAGAGAGTAGAAGAGAGAGAGTAGAGAGAGAGAGTAAGAGAGAGAGAGAGTAGAGAGAGAGAGTAGAGAGAGAAGAGTAAGAGAGAGAGTAGAGAGAGATAGTAGAGAGAGAGTAGAGAGAGAGAGTAGAGTAGAGAGAGAGTAGAGAGAGAGAGAGAGAGAGAAGTAGAGAGAGAGAAGAGTAGAGAGAGAGAGTAGAGAGAGAGTAGAGAGAGAGAGTAGAGAGAGAGAGTAGAGAGAGAGAGTAGAGAGAGAGAGTAGAGAGAGAGAGTAGAGAGAGAGAGTAGAGAGAGAGAGTAGAGAGAGAGAGTAGAGAGAGAGAGTAGAGAGAGAGAGTAGAGAGAGAGAGTAGAGAGAGAGAGAGTAGAGAGAGAGAGTAGAGAGAGAGAGTAGAGAGAGAGAGTAGAGAGAGAGAGTAGAGAGAGAGAGTAGAGAGAGAGAGTAGAGAGAGAGAGTAGAGAGAGAGAGTAGAGAGAGAGAGTAGAGAGAGAGAGTAGAGAGAGTACATGCCGGATTGCGGATCCTGGTGGAGGACGGGCAACTTCCGAGACCTTCGGGATCAGCATGGGTTGGTGGAGTATAGCTTTCGGCAAGGAGACTATGGTGGTGTGGCGGTCAAGCCAACAAGGGTGGTCACGAACCTCCAGCTGAGCATGCCGGCGACCCGGTCAACTACGGCGACTACCAGAGAAGAGTCCATCGGCGACGCTATCCCGATGGGCACCGGGCATGATGAAGGAGGTTGCAAGAGCGCTGAAGGCCATGTGCAAGTTGAGTTGGCGTGAACATCTGCTACACGGACATACTCCCTTTCGCCGGGACTGCCGAGTATGTCAGGAGGCATCAGCAAAGGGGAGGAGACACTGTAAGGTCGACTATCCCGAGGCGGTGGTGTTGAGTGTGGATCTCAGCGGACCGTACAAGCTGGGCAAGGACATCAACGACGCTACGTCGAGGTACTTCCTCATCGGAACGTACACCTGGCCTTCGGAGGAGGAGCAGAAGGAGTTCTTCCCAAAGGAGGATGGAGGAGAAGCAGACGATGAGGCAGACCTGCCAGAAATCGAGGAAGGAGAAAAAGAAGAGAAAAAGAAGCGGAAGAGGAGCAGCAGGATGAGAAGGAGAAAGACGAGCTAATGAAGCCTGTGGCCCACCGAGACCATTGAAGGTGATCGTGATGGTTGTGCCGCTGCCGGACAAGAGGGGGCAAACGGTGATGGAGGGGATCCAGCACCTGTACATCAAGCTGAAAAGACAGGGATACCCCATCCAGCGGCTGCACTCAGACAGGGGGGAGGAGTTCAACCATGGTCTTCGGAGATGGTGCTTGGTGCGGGAGGTGGAAAAGACTACGACAAGTGGACTCTCCCCAAGAGAACGGAATGGAGGCATGCATTGGAAGCTTGAAGAGCAAAATCAGAAGGCTGCTGAAAGGAGCGGAACTGGCGGTGAAGTTTTGGCCCATGGCGGCCAGATATGCAGTCGCAGCAGAGGAGAAGAGGTTGAAGGGTGAACGGATGGTGGCGAGCTTTGGAGAAGAGGTGTGGGTCCGTTTGGGCCGACCCATGAGAAGGCGCGCTACTTGGCCGAGATCCCGGAGGTGACAAAGGGACATGGAGTCCTACGACAAGATGGAAAGTTTGAGGTGGTAGGTGGTGACTGGAGTAAGGGAACCCAAGGACGAGGATCCAGAAGAACAAGGAGAAGCGCACGCGGTGAGAAGGATCAGAGAAAAGAGCAAGCCTGAAGATTTAGGTGAGGAGTATAGCCGGTTGGAGGCTCTCAAGGAGCTCATCATGGAAGAGAAGAAGGCCACTGCCAGAGACGAGGGGGAGGTTTTGGAATCACGGCGGTGAAGCTGCGAGAGTTGCAGATAGAGGAGGCGAAGGTTCAGGAGGAGATGTGCGGCAAGGAAGAGAAGCAGGTGCTACAAACAAGGATAGCAGGACTGGCAGAGGTGATGAGAGACAAGGAGGAATGGATCCCGGCTATAGAAGCTGAGATGAAGTCCCTTCTGGAGGAAAAGAAGGCGGTCCGCATCGTCACGGGCAAGGAGGCAAGGGAGATGATGGAGGACCCAAGATACAAGGTTGACCTCATGCCGCGAAAGATGGTGACGACTATCAAGGCACCCAACGAAACAGGAAGTGCAGGCTGGGTATCTGTGGAAACCATACCGAAGGAGGAGGAAAAGATCAAGAGGAGTCTCTATACGCTGGCGGATCAGACACGATGTCAATCAGGACTGCGACGAAATGCGCAGCGGAGAACGACTGGGAAGGGGTTGCGCTGGACATCAAGACAGCATTTCTCAATGCCCCGCTACACGTCCAGGACGGCAAGAGCAAGCAAAAGAAGGTCGCGCTGATGAGGCCCCCGGCAGTGCTCGTGCGGTTGGGACTTTGCAAGTCAGATGAGTACTGGGCAGTTGAGCGTGCCTTGCACGGCTTGCGTGAGTCGCCGAGGAGATGGGCGGTGTTCCGGGACAAGAAGGTTCGGACATTGCGGTGGCAGAGGGGAGCGCAAACCTTCTGATCATGGAAAGCCAAGAGAATCCCAACGGCGCACAAAGTTCAGGAGAAAAGAAGGATGGGGAGCGGCGTGGGACGAGCTCTACGGCAAGAACAGGAGGTCCTACTACGAGCGGAGGATCGTCGGCGGCAAGTTCAATGAGGAGAGCAAACCCTGGAGGAGTTTGTCCACCAGGTGAAGGCAATGTGGGAGACCAGCGTCCCGGTGAGCCGAGGGTATTTCCTGGACCAACAAGCCGACACCCAGGAGGTTCTCAACCGGAACGGCGGAGGCGGTCTTGGATCGGTCCTCCCTATCACTAGAGAGAGCCAAACAAGAAGACATCACGGCGGCCGAGGTTCAGGCAGCTCAAAGAGCGGTCGGAGAAATCCTATGGCTGGCCGGACTGATGTACACGCCGGATGTCATCGGCGGTGACCAAGGCACCAAAGTGGTGCGACAAAGGAGGTTGGTCTGTGGCTGGAGCGCCAGGTTGGAAATGGAGAGTCAGGCCTTGAAGGGAGGAGGATCGAGGTTTACACAGACGCATCGTTTTCCCCTGGCGGTGGTCTCAGCCACGGTTCGGTGGCGGTGCTGTGGAATGGAGGTGCCATAGCCTGGAGGAGTTCGAGGCAAAGCTTCCCTACTATGAGTACCGCGGAATTGGAGCTGGCAGAATGCTCCGGTGGACGCGGAGATGGTTACGGGGGCAATCAAGGCGCTAACCATCGCGAGCCTGATCTCCCAGGTGCAGGCGGTCAAGGAGAAGTTGCCGGAAGGCGAGATCGAGGATGATGAGTCCCTCAAGGCGCTGATGACCCTGGTGGGCATCTTGTCGATCGTTCTGTACAAGCTGGTGGAGATGATGTGTACACGCCAGGTGATACCGAGGATGAGAGCTATGAGGGCTTAAGGAGTTGGCGCCGACCCCGAAGAAGAAGAGGAGGATGAACAGCCAGAAGAGAGCTCTACCGCACGAAGGCGAGGAGCTACATCGAGGGCTCCGTCTACAGCAAGGTCAAGTGGGGCGGGGGCTTCAGCGTCAAGTATGACAACGGGAAGTACAACTACGGCGAGAGAGAGCTCTACGGCACGAAGGGTGGAGCCTACAGCGAGGGGATCGACTTCGGCAAGCGCTGGCGCCAGGCAGTTGGGTGCAACACCAAAACACCGTCGAAAGGAAAGCAGAAGGGAAGGATGATTCCTCGGGCAGTTCATGAGCCGGAGCCTGAGGATCGAGAAGGAGCTGACCCTGAGCCCGACGCGGATGACGACTACATTCCCCTGGAGCCATCGATCTTCTTCACCCTTTGTGGAGAACGATATCATGTGCGGCATGATTGCTACGGGCTTCGGAACGCTTTGCGACAGACAGAGGCGCTCCGTCTGCATCAAGCAGCCGGGCATCTATCACTCTGTGCGGACCCGACTCGCGAGGGGCTGGTCTGCCTGACCACGTGCCGCTGCTGCTTTGAGGGGCGGGTGACATGGTGAACTATGAGTACGGCTTGAGCCTGGCAGAGGCATTTTGTGAGGGCGGACTTGCCCATAGAGCCGATAAGAGCATGCCACATGGCATGGACCTGGGAGGAGTGCACACATCCGACAATGGAAGCCGTTTTGCCCAAGGAAAAGCCCGCTGATTAGCACCTTGAATCCACCCGTGCTGAGGCTTCGTCCGCCTGGATGGATCAAAAGAAGAATCCGTTGTAAGAACATGCCTGACATCTTGTTCCGGAATGCTGCGCGTGCGGATCGTCACCTTCTTCTTCTTCATAGCCTCCACCACGTTGTTGCAATCGACAACTGCCTGTGTGGTGGGTGAGGGAAACGTTCCAGAAAGAATGCTTGCTGCGGCAGACCAGCTGGCCTACCTTCCAATTTAAGCTGCAATTGCGCCTCTGTGATACTTCTGCTTCCAACAGAGTGCTGTTGGTGTCCTTCTTCAAGAATCGGCGCGTGATCTTGACTGGCTGCAAACGATTTGCTACATAATCGTTCACGGTGCACTCAAAGGAAAAGTCCGGCAGTTGCCTGATGCGCCTTCCAGCGTAGCCAGTGCCTGCCGTCATCTCCTGCAGCGAAACAACCTTGCCAAACTTATGCTTCTTCTTGAGCTCCAGCATCTTCTTGGATGGGCTTCATCACCTGCTTCCGGAGCGTCGTCCACCTCCAGGATCATGATGCCACGAGTTGGTCCCGGAGCGTCTTTGTGATCTTCGCCATCCAGCCTGAGCACACACCTGTCGTAGACGTTCACGCGATACCCCAGCTCCTTGACCAAAATCTTTAAGAGGCTTCTGCGCCAACAAGCAGGTCCCGAAACAAGGCCATACACCTCCATCAAAAGCAGTATCACCTGCTCCGGATGGTATTCGGCGAATGCCTCGTCGCTGGGCATCTTGCAAGCCAAGAGCTTCTTTCTGGTTGTCGGCTTGCTTTGCAGGAAGGCGGTCTTCGCATCTTTGCTCACTGCCTTCCACTGCCTGGACGCGCACAGTTGCAACATCAGGTACATGCTGCTGGTAAGTGGCGTAGGGCTTGTACGCTCAATTCATGAACATGAGGATCAGCCCACACAACAACGCACCAGCGGCTTTTCGCTGCTAGTCCACCGTGAGCTTCCGGAAGAAAGCCAGGATTGTCATACTCCTCCGGAATGTGAAAAGCATCGGTTGGCTTCCACCTGTCCACGAAACGGCTGTTGAGGACATGGTTGGGGTTTCCTGCTTGAATTTCCGGCTCTCTTCCACAGAGAGGATCTTGATGGCTCCAGAGTTCAGGAGGGACTGAACTTCCTTTGCTCTGGGCTGCCGGAAGATGTTCTTGCGCTTCTCATCCAACACGCGGACATTCTATTGCCCAGGAGATTTCTTCGAGGTAAATGCACTTGTCCATGGAATTGTATACACCCTGGTCGGATTTGAACTTGGCGTCTTTGACTCCAATCATCAACACGCGACCGGACTGTCGATCTTTTCGCTTTTCAGCAGGATCTCGGGATGCCTCCATGTAGAAATTCTGCGTGTGAGTCGGCCAGTGGCGAAGGATATGGCATGGCTGCCGAAGCCGCCGAAGATGAGCTTGAGCCCGGGTTTCTGGTGGGTCCGAATGTAGACGGTCCCAAGCTCATGTCGCCGTAATTGCCCTCATCCACTCTGATGACACTTGAGCGTCGACTTGGCACCACACTCTGAAGGGGGATCGCCAGTGCTCGGAGCCTGAGCGCTTTCGGCCTCCGCTTCCATCGGATCTTCTGGGACTGGGTTCAGGGGGTCGCGAGGTGGAATTAATTCGCCACCTGGTTCTTCCACAGGGGATGGTACTGCTTCTGTGGGTACTCGCTGCCGTCTCGGATCGCCCTCCGTAATAACATCGCGGAAGTGTCTGAGGGAATTGTTCTCAAGGTCCTTGATCATTTGTGCAGATAGATGATGCACCAGCTCTGCACCCAGATTTTCCTCCGAAGTGGCCTTGCGAACTTGACTTCTTGAGGCTTTCGCCAAGTATCCTCTGAGACTGATCCACAACGAATCATCCTTCTCCGCGATCAGTGTTCCAGGGCCGACCCATCCTTTGAATCCGGAAACTTCTTTGGTGTCTGCGGCGCATGTCCTTGTGGACAATGCTCGCTGAACAGCGTCGTCATCCTGCCAACGCAACCAAGCCTTTCCAGCTTCTTCACGGATCTTCCACGCTCTCTTTGTTGCGTCCCCGGCTCCGGACACCAACAGATATCTGTCGATCTTGTCATCCGACAAAAGTGGTTGTAATACCGGTTGAGCGCAATGGCGGTCTCATAGACTGCCATGCGGATCTCCTCTTCGGTGGTGGCTGAGGTCTCGTGGATGACTGTCTCCAGTCGGGTCTTGAAGATGTCCCCAGCCTTCTCCGTGCGGCTGTTCTGCCAGGGGCTTCGTACATCGATGTAGTGAATGTGGATGCCCTGCTCGGAGAGACGGTCTGCGACCCCAGCAGATCATGTTCATCATGAGCCGCTCCTCGTACTGGAACAGGTCCACCCCGACTACTTCGTTGAAGCTCATTGCTTGCTGAAGTCGCCCAGGGCGTTGACTCTGTACCTTTGGCTTCCGTTGGCAAACCGGACAACTGAACTTCTTCTTGCACCACTCCACCACTCTGTTGCCCATTCCGGCCGCCCTTGAGTCTTGATTGAGAGCTCCTACCGCCGAGGCCGCTCTGTTGTCCATTCTGGCCGCCCTCGAAGCCGTCGAAGCCGCCGAACCGGTAGTAGGGGGAACATCCTCACGCGCGCCTCTCAAAAATTGTTTGGATGGAAATGCCATGTTCCATTCCAGCTGAAAGTCCGACTGCACGGCGAGGTAGCTGAAGATAGGGTGAGCCACTGCGGACACCACAAAATGGGCTGCTTCCTGCCAGGGTGTGGGCACAGCATCCGGCTGAGTAACCCAGAAGGTAGTAGCGCCTGTCCGCCTTTGCGGAAAGGCCAGGTGTGGGTGCTCGTCAAGAGCCCAATCGTCTTCCATGACACGCTTGGTGCCATCCGCAAACTTTAGCTCGGTTCTCCGATACGACTGCAAGGATGTAGAGCTAACTGGACACGCAGTCTGCGAAGGTGTGAACAATGTTGTGTGAGGAGCCCGGCGGTGTCGAATCACCGCATCTCCATTGGTTTCCCAATAGTCGCATGCGGGTTGCTTCGCCCGAATCCATGCTTGTACATGTCGTCGAAGCCCTTGAAGGATCGCCTTCACAAAGGCTGGCGAATAACGAGCTGCTGGGGCAGCGAGTCCACCAAGAAGTGGCTTATGTTGATGTAGGCCGTCACATCGCGTAGAGAGTGCATCGGCAAATTCCTTGATGTTCGTTCTTGGCCTTCAGATGCGCGCAGCCCGAACATGCACATGTCCAGCTTGACACTGTAGACACCTTCCAAGGCGCCGAGAGAGCCCAATTCTGGGGTCTCCCATGAGGTAGCGCTCTCTCCCTCCATCATGCTGAATCTTCGCCATCAACAGCGCGAACCGCAGATGTCGTAGTCCTTGATGCATTTCAGCATTGATTCCGCTTGAAGTTGCTTAGCGACCTCAAAATGGAGAAAACAGCGCACGGCGGTGATAAAACCAGCAACGCTGGCTTAATCCGCTTGACCATGTCGAGCACCTCGAGTTTCAGCCTTCCGTGAGGTCTATGGCGCCTCCTGAAGCGAACCCGAACTCACCCACCCGAGCAGCGAATCTTGGTGGTGAGTACACCTCCATGACCTTTGGCGGGACTAGCTTCTTCATCAGTTCCTTGATGACGGAATGACGCACTTGCCTGGGTAGGGCTACTCCTTGACCGCGTAGAAGATCTGCTTGAGCATGTTGTAGGTGCTTGCCCATACCCGCGTAGATGTAGCACGCCATACAGTCCGTGGGACAAATTGTCCGGATCACTGTCGCATCCGTGTAATAGGTGAAAAAGCGTTCGTAGTGCTTGACGGGAGGATGCAACTCATGAATAAGAAAGCCATGAAGTTGGAGACATCCCGGCTAACCAAAACTTCTCCACTTCGCTGATCCTTGGTCGTCCTGCCCCGGAGACTGGGACATCACCTGGTCCCAACGTGTTACTCCTGAACTTCCTTCTCCACATTGACCGCGGGAATTCTCTTGCTCCTGCTGACCGCCCGAAGTTCACTGGGCGTCCGATCCTTCGACAAGGATCGTTTTGGCGGGGGGCCGCGCTGATTGGTCGTCAATTCCACATTGCCCTGACCCAGGCGAGGTCTCGGCGCTGGTAGAAACTCCGGATGAAAGCCCAGCTTGGTCGACATGCTCTTCGCCTTTGCCGGGAGAAGAGGACGCGTCTTTGTCGCCTTCCGGTCTTTCCCACCCGGACCCGCATGTGAGGCAGATCCACCACTTCTGGTACCTGTTGGCTGATACTCGGGCAAGTGTCCGCACTGTTCCGGTTTCATCTCCCAGTGCTTCTGTGACGTAGACCTCGTCAATGGCTGACCGATGCCCTGATTGATCCACTGGTCCTCCTTCTTCTTGAGTGTGTCCTTCTTCTCGACGTCCTGGTCGTTCTCGGTCGTCTCCACGCCTTTCCTCTGCAAGTAGTCCAGGGCCATCTGACTTCGAGTGGTGTGAATCAGAAGCATCAGCGCCTTGACGATTCTTGACCAGGCAGCCTCGCATTTCCTCGCGCCCAATCTCCGAGGTTGTTCTTGGCATTCTTGATCTCCCTTCTCCATCATCGCCATGATCCTGTTCTGAATCGTGGCGTTCTTGGCGAATCGAGAGGTGACGGGAAAAGGCACGGGCTGTCTCAAAGACTAGTGACCAAGGCATCAGAGATTGGCTGCGTGTCGGCTCGTGATTTCTCCTTGCACACCAGTGAAGTCCGACACCGTGCGACTTGTGCCTTGACGCTGAACCTTTGGCGGTCACCCGTGGCTCCTTGCCTATAGAAGACATCTTGTCACCCTTGTCCGCAGCCTGGCTAGGATCACTTTTCCAAGGTCTGCTTGGTCGACTGTCGTCTGGGTGATCCGACCCCGAATCCCAACTACACTTGTTCTTGAGGTCCGCGGGCTTCTTGTTGTCCTGCTCAAAGAACAGAACCAGAACCACTCCTTTCCATTGTTCTGGTAGCCGCCGGTCCAAACAGACCGTCTTGGCCTCCTGCTCTGCTGGAGCGGATGGATCCTCCTCCTCCACGTTCTCAGGACTTGCTTGTGGGAGGTTTGGATTCTGCAGGCGCTGCCTTTGGACGAGCTCCCAAAGATGCACTGCTTGGTCTGGGGTCTCTTGCACTTCCGGACGCAGCCCGCGGCAAAGCACCTCGTTCTTCACTCCTTCTAATTTCACTGTTCGTTGCTGGTCTTGGTCTCGAAGGTATGTAGGTGAAGGTGCCCGGATGATGTGACTCCTCTGGTTCTTGCTCCGAAGCGTTTGAAGATGGGGTGTAGGGAGCCATGCCGGATAGTGGAGCAATGTCCAGGTCATGCTTTGCTGCTTGTGTCCCGACTGCTCACTCCTTTGCCCCGCAAAAAAATCGCGCGAGTGAAGGGATCTCGGCCATGGTCTTGGCGCTCGACTGGCAGCTTCCATGGTGCGGTGTAGAAATCCAAGATGCGGATAGTTTGGTGTCCAGTACGTGCTGGTGTGGAAGTCGACCTTCGCGCCCGCTGCCTCCAGGTAGCTGGCGGGAAGCAATGGTGGCGTAACGAAACCATTCTGGTCTGCGATGATCGTGAAGCGAGAGACCGGCAATGCTGGTCGGCACATCCACAACGCGCTTGACGATGGCCGCACCGCCGATTCCCACGCATGGAACTGCGCGTTCTCCTCGAACTGGCACCGCGCAAAGGCCTATCTGGTTGAGACGCAGTGTCGCCCATGATGGCGTCCTCTGCTGCAGTATCCACCACCGCCTCAAACCCTCGGCGCCGAACGCCTGCAAAGACAGCTCGACATATGGCGTTCTCCGTCGGCATGTTGCCTTCGTGCTTGGCGAAGACATAGGCCGTGGCGGGGGGTGCCCTTGCCCTGCACGAAGCTCTGCTTCCTCGCAAGTGGGCACTGCTTGGAAATGCGACCCAGCTCGTTGCACCGAAAACACCTGGCGCGCGCCAGAAGCTCGGCCTCGCCGCCCTTGATCCTATTTTCACCATCTCCATCACGATCGCGCTTGGACTTCTTGCCTTTCTCTCCTTGCGACTTCCCGGATCCTTTTGACTTGCCCTTTCTCTTGCTCCCGGTGCGGTGGATGAAGCCTCTTTCCTTCCGCCTCGTCCTCAAGTCTTTCCGAACGTCGTTGTAGGGCTGCACATAGATCGCTTCAGCCTCGTCGTGCTCCCAGTCCTCAAAGCGGATTTCGTTGGAGCCAGTTGACGACTCTGCCCGCTCGTCGTACTGCTCGAAATCATCGGCTTCCCGCTGGTGACCTTCTCCAACGCGCTCTCCGTCTTGCCAATTGTCTTCTTCTTCATATTCTCCCGCAACTGCGTATGCCCTTGCAGTGTTTCCTGACGACGCCATCGGGACCATGGGACTCGAGAGTGCTTCCAAACGGTCTAGGCTTCTCAACGAGTTCGCAATCTCATCGACACTTCTCAAGACCTGCGACTTGAGCGAAATCACTTCCTTTTGCAAATCCGTCAGGTTTGCCTGCCTGATAAGGATTCGACCGGCAACAAGTGGCGAAAAGGCTTCTCCTATTTGGCTTTCAAGCTCCTGTTTCTGGAGTTCTTTCCTTGCTACGAAAATAGCAAACGTCTCACCACGTCCACGCTCCCCGGTGAACAAGAAGGCGAGGCAGTGAGCACCGCCGCATATCCGTGTTCACTGAGGATCACTTCTTGAGGGATAGAATCAGCTATTTTCTTGGCGTCATCGGAGAGGGCCTGATAGATCTTCAACCTTCACTT
The DNA here is from genome assembly GCA_963377175.1 of Effrenium voratum. Lineage (NCBI taxonomy): Eukaryota > Dinophyceae > Suessiales > Symbiodiniaceae > Effrenium > Effrenium voratum. The sequence goes on along the minus strand of CAUJNA010000723.1, from coordinate 15,380 downwards.
GCTTTTCGTGAGTTCGCTCCCAAAATTCCAGGTGTTCCTGCCCCTGTAGGCATAGATCTCTTCTCTCCTGACAACGCATTGACCAACTGCCTCATCCAGTCATCTGAGCTCGGCTTGGCTTCGCAAACGCCGAAGCTACCGGTGGTTGGGCTGGCTGATCAGCAGGTCTGAATCCTAGCCTTGATTGAAACTCCTGAGCAGTCCCCGCCGGCGGACTTGCCTAGTAGGCCTGATGAGTCGCAGGACCTTGATTGTCGAAAATGAGAGGTTGCCGTCCAATGCCAGAAGCTTGTGTATCAGGTGGAGCTTGATGCGCTGGTTGCTGCGCAGCCTGAGAGGGTTCTGCACACAAGCAGGCGCGAAGACCGAGTCGTTAACCTGTAGAGGATCTTGTTGTTGAGCATCTCGTTGTAGTTGGCCTTGCCCTTGAGGGTGTCCAGCTACATGCCCTTGACATTGTCCAGGGGCCATGTGGGCCCTTGTCGCGTCCCCCGACGCCATTGCGCCGGCAATCTGCCCGGTGTGCTTCCGGGCTCCGCTACCACGCTGACAAACGCAGGGTACTACAGCGCATGCTCTTTTCCTACTCACGTCTGAGCCTGTACGGCTCAAGGCCTGGCAAGCGATACAACCTAACTCTCTAGAGTGGCTTTCTCAAGAGCGCGCATTCGAAACCGCGTTCTCGAAGAGTGTTCACAACGCCAAGCACGCTGCCCAGACAAAATGCATCACTGTGGAAGCATTTGGGCGCTGCGCAAGTAATCGTGCAATTGGTCAGGAAGCTAGCAAGAAGGGTAACCACTGCCACCAGGCACGCAGGCTAACGCGGACGTCACTTGCAGGCGTGCCCCCGCAAAAGTAGCCTGTGTCAAGCGAGTGCCTTTTTTGATATGACAGAAGACGCTATCCGATTCCAATGGGCGGGCATATCTTTTAAAGAAATAATTGTAACCCCATGCATAATCAAAAAGCACGTGGGTCTAAGCATAGCTGCTTCCAAAGGCATCCTTTCTTTGAGCGCCCCCTTCGCTTGCCATGGTCTTGTGCGTTTCTACAACATCAATGAAACGCCAAGCAATTTTGACGGCGCTTCATGTGTTTCCTTCTTGCTTCACCATAGCACACATGGCGGCAAGCTCTTCTTCGGAACCTCGCCATCGCGGCGCTGCTTCCGACAACCGTGCTTCCGTCGTCACAGTGTTGGCAACGTTCTGGGCCACGAAGCTGCTGAGGATGCGGAGATCACCGGGGCGGACGCCGGAGAACGTCCAGGGCGCCCGTCAATGTGCGCCGACCACGTTTGTAGCGATGGCAAGTGACAGCTCTTTACATTGCCGCAATGTCTGAATGCCAAATGCGACAAACCTGCGCAGCATACGCCGGGCTGTAGCAAACCTTTATCTCTGGGCCATCTGCACAGAATCTGTCAAGAGTCTTGATGTACGATTGTGGCAACGGGGTAGGTGAGGTTGTGTCTTTCAATGCAACCAGCTTCCAAAAGCTAATCCCCAATTTGTGGATACCCAAACCGCGGCCGCCTGCGTCCAAGAGGTTTCAAACAGAGGATGCAATCGCGCCATTTCAGAGCCACCTCTCACCAGCTGAGACAGGAGCAAGTGCGCGCTTGCCACTCATGCGATTCCGGGGTGCGCCTGTGATAGTGGACGAACTGGTGCGGCATATTGGGGACTGTCCCAATTCAAAGGCTTCCGAGGCGCCCTCCAACAGCCAAAGTTTCTGACTTTGACACTGGAAACAGCCAGCTCCCTGTCAACTTCGAGTTCGACCCAAGCGCCAAGCTGCGTACGCGTCTGCGGCCTCCACCACCAGGGCCACCTTGGCCCGCAGCTTTTTGGCGATGAGGTCCTGGAGGCTCGGCTCGGGCTCGGGGGGCTTCAGCTGAATTAACACAGGCTTCAGCTGGTCCAATTGGGCTGGCTAGAGGGATCCGGTGACCAGTTCCAGGAATGTGGCCAGCTGCCCTTGCCAACGCCTTGCCAACGATCGTTCAAAGAAGCCCGTTTCGGGCGAAATGCAACTTGGGAGAAGCACAGAAGGCACAGCTGCAGGCTGACCAACAATCGTCATTTCACTGTGAGAGCGTGTACGCAAACGAATTCAAAACACGATTAGCCTGCACGCTTAAATCGTGTTCACCTCGCAGCGCCACAAATCGACGATGCCCCTTTTTGGCACAGCGGCTGCGCCCACGCCATTGCCTAAAGTGTATCTTCAAGCCTGCGGGCAGCAATGACTGTTGTGCTGTAGGTCCTGGGCAACGATCTCAGCTTCAACGGCATCAAATATGAACGAGCTAACAAGGAACACACCAGAAAAGATCAGGGGTCTGATCCTGGAGTTGCTCAGCAACAAATTCTGTCCAAATGGTGGCCGTTTTGGCCTGCTCATGTTGGCCTGCTCATTTTGCTCCCTTTCTCGGCAACACCACGCTTGCCGGTGCGCAGCCCATCCTGCCTGGTGCAAGGCGCCCGCTGCCAACAAGGAGCCTCGCAGCCGCACCCCCCTGGATCTCTTGAACTCCCATGGAACTCCAAAGGCTTTAAACAATTTTACGCTCCCCTAGCTGGGTTTCCGGGCTGACAGGCACCCGGCTCTGCCCCGCTTTCCGGTGGGAAAGCACTAGCACTGCCGCACCATCACCCAGAATGGCCGCTTCTGCCTGCCGGAGCATTGCCAAAAGGAAGCTGAAGAAACGGAAATGCCAAAGACAAACGCCGCCTCAGCAAGAAAAGAAGTCCAATGCGTCTTGGGCCCTGATACTCCCAAACATTCATCTTCGAAGAAAATAGCATAAAATAAAATCACCACGCCAGTTGGAGTTTCGGAAGATCACTCGCCTCCTTGCAGATCTGTTCCAGGCGCTCCTGAAACGATGAACTTGAAACAGAGGCTCAGTTTACGTGAGCCCGATCGATCATCCCCTCCCTCGTGCGTTCTATGAGTTTGGGTTCAATGATAGACTTTTGCAAAAAGGGCTTGCCCGCAAGAAGACTGCAAGTAAGGCGGCAGGAAAACTTCGCGGAGTATGCATGTGCTGGTCGTCTCCGAAACCAACCCCTCTAAACCCTTTGCACCACCTTGCTCCATACAACCCGCAAGCCAGCGTGTGCTCAAACAGCCCGGAACATTCATTCGCCACTTGGCGCAACTGCGGACACCTTATCCAGCATCCCTTAAAGCTCGGGCATTGCAAGTGGCCACGCATTGGGGGATTGGATCCCAGGTGAGGCTGATCGCTCACCAAAAGGCGGAAAGAGGTCATGTGTGCCAGGTGTGTGCCCTCTAGCGACCGCGCAACTGGATTCTATGACTGTGGGATCTTCAGTGTGCCTGAACAACAAGGAAGTGATGCTTCGTCTTCTTCCCAGATAAGCCCGGAGTTGTCGGGCTGGGATTTCCAATCCCTCTCTGCAGCAATCGCACAAGGCCTTCGCGTCGCGCGCACGGCCAGAACGGACTCGTCATCACCAGTCGCTGTTGCGGAATGAACAATCAAAAGCCGGCTGAGTGCTTTTTTGTCCGCCCCAATTCATTTTGATCCAGATTGCGTTGGAGCTCTCCAAAAGGACTCTTCTCCTCCTCGTTCGGCTTCTTATCGATTCTTAGAGCCCAACTGTTTCCCACTCTGATGTCTTGCTCATTGTACACGCAGCCGTGGCTCCTCAATCTGTTGAAGAGACTCAAGTCTCGTTCGTTAACCAACACCGGCCGGCGTCTCTTGTTGCCCGCCTCGTCTGCTCTCCAGAGACCAAAGATCGATCTCCAATAGGTAACCCAACTGTGACGTGCCAGATATAGTAGAACGTCATGATGCGCTTCGCAATTTGGGTTGCAAAAGCTCCAGGATCTATCCTTTCGGCCACGCTCTTAAAGCACTCAATAGAGTTTGAAGTGAGCCTGGTTCTCCAGACTTGTGCGTCCGATGCGGAAGTTACGCGTGTCGTTCCCAGATGTCGTGGCGATCTCGATGTTCTTCCCACAGTTCCGGCGTGACCAGTGAAGGATTGGGTGTTCTCGCCCTCGAGGCATTCAAGTGGGCAGAAGAGCACGGGCAAAGTTTGACAAACGTTTGCTGAGCTGCGCAAACAAGGCCTTAGTCTTCTTGAAGAAGGACGACACCTGCTGGGACACCTGCGGTAGGACAACCTATGGCCCCATCGACCCCACAAAATCTTTGGCAAGATCTATGATTTCTCGATGACTTGTCCTCGGGCCTAATCGATCGCCTGAGAAGCTTGGGAACTATCTGGAGGAGGTCTTCTACTAGGCCTGCGAGAAAGGGCAAGACAAAAAACAACAAAAAGGACAAGACTGTCTCCCACAAGATGAGAAGCGAGCTGAAGGGGCAGAGCACGGTGCCATCAGCGCAAGAAGATTGGGCACCGGAGCTGGGACTGCTCAGCGAGGAAGAGCATCAGGATCAGGGGATCAGGGACTCCATCACACGTGCAAGGCTCCCTATGTCAACCGTGCCTCCATCAACAACGTTGGGGACACTGCAGGCGTGGCAAGACCACCTAGCAGTTGCTCGTGTCAGGGTGTGTTTGGAAGTCCGGCCTTCGTCACTCACGACCAAGACAACAAGTCAAAGCAACACCCGGAATGGCGGGGCGCACCATTTCAGTCTGGCACGGGATCGGATCTGTTCAAGGCCTACAAGAGCCGAGCTCTGCGACCAGCAAACCTTCGAGATCCATTCGGTTTCATGGGCTCTGCAGTCACTCACCGACGAGTACTTTGGCGACCTTCACTGGCAATGGAGCTGGCCCAGAACATGGATGCGTGGACAAAGGCGGAAGAAATCCAAACGGCGGCGAGAAAGGCGCTAGTGCGCTAGACAGCAATGAGAGGCAGAGCTTTGCGAGCGAGAAGTGTATGGAACTCAAAGAAGGCGAGCCTGCCTTCGTCTGGCGACGTGGCAAACGTAGATCACAAGCCAAAGCGGGACCATGCTTTGTGATTTTCAGAAGTGTAGTTGACCCAAGCAAGTCTTCCGCACAAGGGCTTGAAGCGATACGCCTGGAGCTGTCGAAAGAAAGACTCAACTAAGATCCTCATCGACTTAGATGTTGTACTTGTGTTTCTCTGTGCGGAATTGCAGACGAGGTGTGAGAAAATGGCCCTTTGAGCCAATGTGCGGAGTGAGATTGTGGGGAGTTGAACGCCTGTAAAAACAAAGACCCCCCCGCGACAGAGGCAGAACCTTGCCAATCCTGAAGGCGCCCCCCAGTCCTTCAAAAGGTTGTTGCCCCGGGTCACGCGGTCTGCCTGCCTTGCCCGGGAGGTGCTCTCATTGAGGGCGTAGGTCATGTCCTCAGCCGAACAAGCCCAAGGTGTGGCTTGACAGAAACAACTTTGACTTGCTGCCCATCTCTCAGACTGGAAATTGTAAAAGGAGCGCTTAGGCTTCGAGGCACTCTCAGACAGTGTACAGGGAGCAAATTTCTGTGAAGGGCATGCACAAAAGCCACACAACTCTCTCTCTCGCTCGACCTCACACGAAAGCTTGACAGGATCATCCGAATCCAAACAGTTACTGACCTCATCAAAGGCGGGACAACAGCGATCAAAACACACAGCGGTGCTTTGCACCAGCATCATGCGAAGAAACATCCAAAATAAAACGTCCACCAACTAGAAATGCGGATTGGACACACGCTTCAGACATTACACATTACACACGTCTCCCCGCAGAGACCACCTTGTGCGGCCAACATGCAAATGCGCCAACCTATACTCACAGCCCGAGTCACCACGCAATGCTGCGAGAGGACAAACGGCAAGCCTTGCATATCTAAGAACAAAATCCTCAATATAGCACGAACACATCCCGCAAAAGAAGGCCCAAGACTGAAGACTGTGTGACATTCTTGGGCGCCACAAAGGTGACAATTGGAATGAACTTGAACGTGCTTGCCCAGCTATCCGGCGCCCACGGGCCTTTCCAAGTGGCCACTGCGATGAAGGCTGACCCCACTTTCCATTCCCGAGTTAACTTCTCTCGCACTTGGCAAGGCGCCAACACCACCGTGGGCATGCCGTCAGCCTGGAGAATCCGAGCGAAGCGAGCGACGGCGACGCGCTCGGAAGTCCGACTTCGGAGTTCCGGTTCTTCCGCTCCGACTTCGGACCGTTCATTCACTTCACCGATTCCGAATTCGGACCGTTGACGGGTTCCAACTTAACCGATGTCCTTAACCGATGTCCGACGGTTCCAATTCGGAGGTTCCAATTCGGATTCGTTAACTTCGGAGGTTCCAATTCCGACTTCCAATTCGGATGTTCACCGATGGAGTTCCGTTCATTCGGAGAATTCCTCGACTCGGATGGAGTTCGGCTCCGCTACCCGTCTGGAGGGAACCCACCTCCGTGCCCGGCCCAAGAGACGCGCCCGAGCCCAAACCCAAGCGACCCGTGTACGCCGACCCGCGCCGGCCCCCCGGTTTTGTCTCTCTTCTTTTTCTCCTTCTTTCTCCTTCTTTCTTTTTTGTTCTTTCTGTTTCTTTCTTTTCCTTCTCTCCTTCTTTCTTTTCTCCTTCTTTCTCC
>CAUJNA010000722.1:121491-164412 GCA_963377175.1 Effrenium voratum | reverse complement strand
AGCCTTGAACTCAAATTTGCTTGACTTCTCAGCCTCCTTCTTCATCACTGCCTTCTTATCTGCCTTCTTCTTCACTGATGGCTTTGCTATCATGCTTGGCTTTGAGCTTGCTGATGGCTTGCTTGCAATGCTAAGCTTCTTCTTCTTCATTTTTGCTAGCATTGAGCTCTTCAGCAATACCTTGCCAATCCTCTTCTTATTTGTGCTCTTGGCCACAATCTGTTCCAGTGCCTCTTTTTTGCTCATGCTGTCTAATAGCTTTTTGCTCATATGCTTCCTGGCTGATATCCTGATCAAGGGTCTGTGCACTGATTTGATCCTTGCTTTCTCATGGTCTTTCATGATGGTGGCCCATGTCGACTCAAGCATTCCTTTGTTGTAGAACTGCCTCCTCAACTTGGGGCTCATCCTGAGGAATAGGGAGTTCTGCATGGGCAGTATCATCTCTTCATTGAGCTCATGCACAATGTCCACTGCATCCTTCTCCTCATCTAGCTTCTCATCCTTCACAGGATCCTGTCCTTCCTTCTTCTTCTGGTGCTCATCTGTCTGATCATCCCCTTCTTGATCAGGTTCAGGATGGCAGTTGGGCCATTCTATCAAGTCAGTGATGGCTGCTGCATCGTTGCTGATGGAAAAGTCAGGAGTCAATGGCCTCCCTGATTCATCCAACCATGAGTGCCTATGCTCCCACCAATCTGCTGGGATCCTGCTGGTGCCCATCTCACCTTTGATTGGGACCATCTTTCCTTCCTTGATCTGGTCGGCAATCAAACCATTCCTCTTGGCACCTGATACTACCCAGTTGGTCTTCTCATGGAGGACTGCCCTATAATCCTGACTAGCTATTGAAGCCCTGATGATCTCTGGATATCCAATGCTGAAGCCCTTGTCTGATCCATGCTTCCTCTTGAATTGGACCCTCATCCTATCCAGCTCATGGGTGAAATATCTTTTCCATGCTCTGTGAAGTTGTGCTGTCATGTGGCCCAAAATGTATGCAGGTGCCTGATTCAGGATGTGCTCTGCTTGCATTGTTGCATCTGCAAAATTTGCACTGAATGAGTCCTTGATGTTGATGCCACATACTTCCTTCTCTCCTTGCTCCATGGCAATCCACTTCATCAGAACTCCATCCACATTGCCACTGGGTTGGGACATGATGATGATCTTGCTAAACAACTCTGGCTCCTCATTGCGAAGATTGACAATTGATTTGATCTGCACTGATGTCCCTTGCTGTGAATGATGGTGGTTCCCCCCACCTCAAACTCATCATCTTCTTTATACTTTCCATCTTTATCCAGATTGCTAAGGCGCTGGTGTGGTCCTGCAAATACTAATAGCCCACATGCCACCTCACCTGTCAATTCTCCATCCACCAGCCCATAGATCTTTTGTCTGGCTTCATATGTGATTCTAAACTTCTCCTCATGAGGGTTGTGATGCGACAGCTTCATTCCTGATACCAACTTCTTATCATCTTTTCCCTCTCCCTCAGCTGATGTTATCACTTGCTCCTGTCTCATCTTCATCACCTGCTGGGCTGACTCAATCTCCTTTCTGATTTCTTTGAAATTCACCTTGTCATCATACCTCATTCCTGTCAGCCCCTGCTCACTGAATATCATCTTGGTATGCACAGCTTTGGCCCATACAGGGACTTGATCGCTCATTGTGATGCACATGTTGTGCCTGTTGCTGATGACCTGGGATGAGGTTGGCAATGATGCCTTATTCCTGAAGCTCCTCCTCATCTGCAGCGCCCATCAAATACAGGATGCGATCAATGCCATGCCATGTCAATTGTGCTCTTGCTCTGCTCTCAAGGGCACTGATCTTGTGGCTGAGCTCCTTCTGCATGAATTTTGCATTGATCCAATCGATCAATCTTGATGTGTAATTGCGGCCATATGTGGTTCTGCTATCCAATAGCTTATCCCTTCTCTTGATAGCAGCTTCTGCTTCTCTTTTCCATTGTGCTGATCTGGCCTGCGCGGTAAGGGAGCTGATGGAGCCTGATGCACTCTCGCCATCCTGTGTTCTCTTCATGCACTCCTGGGCATGCTCTGTGAGATAGCAACAAAACTCTTCTAATAACTCCCTTTTGCTCAGATGATGCCCATTGCTTCTTTCCAATGCAACCCACTTCCTCAATCTCTGGATCTGATCTTCATACTCCCTCTTTCTCCCACCACCTGTTGATCTGATGCATGCTGATGATTTCCTCCTCTTTACCCCCTTTGCTGAGCCTCTCCCTGATCCAAGCTTGTTCTTCTTCACAATGTGAGTCCACTCATCTTTCTTGCTGTAGATGTCCTTCACCCTCTGAGCTGTGATGCCATACAACTTCCTCATCTCAGTCCACAAGCCGCTCCTCTTATCAACTTCTTCTGCAATCCTCATCTTTTCAAATGCCCCAAATTCGAGCTTCCTCCTTTTTGCTCCTTCTAATGCTCTGTTTGATGACCTCTGGATGCTCTTGCCTTCTGGCCTTCCTGCTCTTGATTTGAGAAGCTTCATTTGTATTGCTTTGCTAGCTGCCTCATAAACACTCATCAAGGCTTTTGTTGCCTCTGCATACTTTTTCTTTTCTTCCATCAAAGCCTGCATTGCTTTTGAATGCTGATGCCTCCTGGCTCCTTGAACTGAATCCAACACTGGGCTCTGTGAATCTTGATCATCCTTTGATCCAAAGAACTTCTTGATGCTAAATTGCTTCTTGTAGCCGCTGCTTTGTGGTGATGCATTGCTGGTGGCTGGTGGTGATGTGCATGCAGATGTCCTCCTATCTGGTGTTTTAAAATTGTCTGATGGCCGCTTTCTCAGTTGCTGATTGCCTTGGGCATCAATCAACCCCTGTGCCTTCTCCATGGCCTCCTTCATGATCCTTTCTGCTTGATCTTTTGCATTCTGGAGGATTGCAGCTGCCTGGCCAGAATGGCTGGCACTAAATAATAACCAGACCATGAATAATGCTAACCAGATTCCCCCATCAAAAAATAGACCTGATCCCCTTATCTTTATTCATGGTCAAGCTTTCCATTCCACTTGGCTCATCCCACACTTGATTCCTGGATGATTCCCAAATCCACAAACTTATGGCCTCCCTTTCTTTTCAAATTCCTAGTTTTAAAACCCATCAAAATCAACACATGGACCCTGCCAGCAAGAGTACCCCATGAACCCTGAAGGGCACTAAAAAATAACAGATTCCCCATCAAAAAATAGATCTGTCCCCTTATCTTTTATTCATGGTCAAGCTTCCATTCCACTTGGCTTCATCCCCACTTGGATTCTTAGATGTATCCCAAATCCACAAACTATAGGATCCCTCTTTTTAAATTCCTTTTAAAAAAACAATCAAATCAACACATTGACCCTGGCAGCAAGGGTACCCCCCCATGAACCCTGAGGCACTAAATGATAACCAGACCATGAATAATGCTAACCAGATTCCCCCATCAAAAAATAGATCTGATCCCCTTATCTTTATTCATGGTCAAGCTTTCCATTCCACTTGGCTCGTCCCACACTTGATTCTAGATGTATCCCAAATCCACAAACTTATGGGATCCCTTTCTTTTAAAATTTCTTTTAAAAAACCATCAAAATCAACACATTGACCCTGGCAGCAAGAGTACCCCCCATGAACCCTGAGGCACTAAATAATAACCAGACCATGAATAATGCTAACCAGATTCCCCCATGAAAAAATAGATCTGATCCCCTTATCTTTATTCAGGGTCATCCAGTTCCCTTTCATTTGTACCAATCCAGGCCTCATCCTGCCGGCTCATGTTTCCAGCATCCTCCTGCTTCTCATCCAGCACCTGCCAATCAGATTTGCTCATTCAAATTATCACATGGAATTGATGAATTACTTATGTGATCCTCTTATCTTTATTCATGGTCAAGCTTTCCATTCCACTTGGCTCATCCCACACTTGATTTTAGATGAGACATCAACACATTGACCCTGGCAGCAGGAGTACCCCCCCTGAACCCTGAGGCACTAAATAATAACCAGACCATGAATAATGCTAACCAGATTCCCCCATCAAAAAGTAGATCTGATCCCCTTATCTTTATTCATGGTCAAGCTTTCCATTCCACTTGGCTCATCCCACACTTGATTCTAGATGTATCCCAAATCCACAAACTTATAGGATCCCTCTCTTTTAAAATTCCTTTTAAAAAACCATCAAAATCAACACATTGACCCTGGCAGCAAGAGTACCCCCCATGAACCCTGAGGCACTAAATAATAACCAGACCATGAATAATGCTAACCAGATTCCCCATCACAAAATAGATCTGATCCCCTTATCTTTATTTAGGGTCATCCAGTTCCCTTTCATTTGTACCAATCCAGGCCTCATCCTGCTGGCTCATGTTTCCAGCACCCTCCTGCTTCTCATCCAGCACCTGCCAATCAGATTTGCTCATTCAAATTATCACATGGAATTGATGAATTACTTATGTGATCCTCTTATCTTTATTCATGGTCAAGCTTTCCATTCCACTTGGCTCATCACACACTTGGTTTTAGATGAGACATCAACACATTGACCCTGGCAGCAAGAGTACTCCCCTGAACCCTGAGGCACTAAATAATAACCAGACCATGAATAATGCTAACCAGATTCCCCCATCAAAAAATAGATCTGATCCCCTTATCTTTATTCATGGTCAAGCTTTCCATTCCACTTGGCTCATCCCACACTTGATTCTAGATGTATTCCAAATCCACAAACTTATGGGATCCCTCTCTTTTAAAATTCCTTTAAAAAAACCATCAAAATCAACACATTGACCCTGGCAGCAAGAGTACCCCCCATGAACCCTGAGGCACTAAATAATATCCAGACCATGAATAATGCTAACCAGATTCCCCCATGAAAAAATCGATTGATCTCCCCCTTATCTTTATTCAGGGTCATCCAGTTTCCCTTTTCATTTGTTACCAATGCCAGGCCTCATCTGCCGGCTTCATGTTTCCAGATCTTCTGCTTCTCATTCCAGCAATGCCAATCAGATTTGCTCATTTCAAATTTATCACTGGAATTGAGGAATTACTTATGTTGATCCTCTTATCTTTATTCAGGTCATGGTCAAGCTTTCCCTTCCACTTGGCTTCACACACTTGATTCTAGCTGAGACATCAACACATTGACCCTGGCCAGGAGTACCCCTGCACCCTGAGGCCCTAAATAATAAACAGACCCTGAATAATGCTAACAGATTCCCCCATCAAGAAATAGATTCTGATCCCCTGTCTTTATTCATGGTCAAGCGTTCCATTCCACTTGGCTCATCCCACACTTGATTCTAGATGTATCCCAAATCCACAAACTTATGGGATCCCTTTCTTTTAAAATTCCTTTTAAAAAACCATCAAAATCAACACATTGACCCTGGCAGCAAGAGTACCCCCCATGAACCCTGAGGCACTAAATAATAACCAGACCATGAATAATGCTAACCAGATTCCCCCATCAAAAAATAGATCTGACCCCTTATCTTTATTCAGGGTCATCCAGTTCCCTTTCATTTGTACCAATCCAGGCCTCATCCTGCTGGCTCATGTTTCCAGCATCCTCCTGCTTCTCATCCAGCACCTGCCAATCAGATTTGCTCATTCAAATTATCACATGGAATTGATGAATTATTTATCTGATCCTCTTATCTTTATTCATGGTCAAGCTTTCCATTCCACTTGGCTCATCCCACACTTGATTCTAGATGAGACATCAACACATTGACCCTGGCAGCAAGATTACCCCCCATGAACCCTGAGGCACTAAATAATAACCAGACCATGAATAATGCTAACCAGATTCCCCCATCAAAAAAAAGATCTGATCTTTCCATTCCACTTGGCTCATCCCACACTTGATTCTAGATGAGACATCAACACATTCGCCCTGGCAGCAAGGGTAATTACCCTCCCTGAACCCTGGGGCACTAAATAATATCCAGACCATGAATAATGCTAACCAGATTCCCCCATCAAAAAATACATCTGATCCCCTTATCTTTATTTAGGGTCATCCAGTTCCCTTTCATTTGTACCAATCCATGCCTCATCCTGCTGGCTCATGTTTCCAGCATCCTCCTGCTTCTCATCCAGCACCTGCCAATCAGATTTGCTCATTCAAATTATCACATGGAATTGATGAATTACTTATTTGATCCTCTTATCTTTATTCATGGTCAAGCTTTCCATTCCACTTGGCTCATCCCACACTTGATTCTAGATGAGACATCAACACATTGATCCTGGCAGCAAGAGTACCCCCCATGAACCCTGAGGCACTAAATAATAACCAGACCATGGATAATGCTAACCACATTCCCTCTTCAAAGAAATATGATCCCCTCAATTATCTTTATTCATGGTCATCCAGTTTCCTTTCTTTTGTATCAATACCCTCGATCCCTTCAATCCAGGCCTCATCCTGCTGGCTGATGGTTGCAGCCTCATCTTCCTGCACAGGCAAGGAATCATTCCAAATTTCCTTCATGCAATCACAGCTCATGCAAGCAATGCTGCCCCTCTTTTGCAGACCCTTTTTTGCATCCATTATGGATCTGATCAATTGAATTCCCACACTTGGAATCCAATCTGTATCCAGCTCTCAATCCAAGGCTTCCTGCATACCCAGCAGTATGGGTTTCTTTGATGCCACTTCCTCGCCCAAGTCCACCCATGACATTCTGATGTAGCACACTGGATCCATGCTGAATATGGCTTCTTGAGCTCCCAGTATGGCTCATTGCCCTCGATCATGGCTTCTAAGTTGATTTGAGCTTGGGTGTCAATGGCTACCATGCATAATTAATGAATCAATCAACCATGCATCATCTCAGCTTCCCATCCCTTCTCCCCTCCCTGTGCCCGGCCCTCATCATCCTTGCCCATGCTCTTCTTCATGGCCACCCATGCTAAAATGCTCTATGTCTCCTAATAAGTTGCCTGCCTTTTGGTTTGGATTCCTGAGCAATGGTTTAGTAACTAATCATGCTGCTGCTCCTAATGCATTAGCTGAACTTGAATATGGTGTGAAACTGCATTGCAGCTTGAGCAGCCTAATCATGCTGCTGCTCCTAATGCAATAGCTGAACTTGAATATGGTGTGCAACTGCATTGCAGTTTGAGCAGCCCAACATGCATGGTGTTATTGGCTCTTGATGTCCCTCATGACCATGAACCCTTGACTGCCTGATTGCCTTGACTTCCACTCATGATGCCTTGAGTGCCAAACATGATGCCCTGAATCACTCATGATGCCTTGCATCCTTTTTGCTCCAGGGCTCATAGCCTCTGATCAAAAACCTCATGCCAGGCCATCAGCAGCTGGTCCAGCACCTTGGATTGTAGGCTAGTTGTGCTGCCACTGCCCTTGATTAACTGCATGCTTGCTGATGGCCATGCAACTGCCCATCTATTGCTTGCAAGGCACTGCGCCTTACCCGCTTGTGCCATACCAGCTGATGAATGGCGAGTGCTGTCATTGCACTTGCATTCATCATGTGCTGTCAAGTCACATCTTCCTGGCTGCATCAGGCTTAGAAGATGCCCTTGATGCATTTCTGCCTTAAGTCCAAAGTGTGCATGCACATTGATGCTGATGACTTCTACCTTGACTCAACTAATTCTCCAAGGCTCCCTTTCTTATCCTCGCTTTCCTGGATCCTCATTTGCACACTATTCACATGTATGTTGCTTGCTGATGGTCAAGAGCTGATGTTTGTTAACTATGTATCCTGCTGATTGCTTGCTGGGTCTGTTGATTGATAATTCATCAAACTCATCAAATGCTTGCTTGCTGAGGCACATCTTGTCGATCTTGGTCATCTCCCTTTGGAATGACCACATGGGCTGCAATGGAATGTCCATTTCCCACTGATCCATTTGCTGATTGTAGTGCTCAAAGAGCTTCCTTAATCAATGATGCACTTGGGTATCACATCATGCACTCACAAGCTAACAGTTCTTTGATTGCTGATTCTGGATTGAAACTTCCAAGGCACACCAGCTGCTGCATCCTGGCATCAATGGCCTGGTATGCCTTGATGAGCTTGCTCCATGGGGGGCACATGCCCATGATGGAAGCAGCATCCTGATCCTCAGCACATCTCAAACACTTGCTAGTTTCAAGCACTCATGTAATCATTTGTCTACTAATTAATCCAATGCTCTGGATGGAATTGCTCCTGTTGCCATTCCTTCCTGTTGGCATTCTTCCTGATGAACTGCTCTTTATCATGTGCCGCATAGTCCTTCATCCCACATACCTTGCGAATCAGCTGCTGGTACCTTAGTTGAAAACAACAAGTCCAATCATCATGCAACTTAATTAGAATTTTGCTTCATGAACTGTCATTTCATTAGTTACTCAAAGCTGCTGGGCCTGCAGCTTTGCATCCAGCAATGCTGCACGAATTGCCAAATCCCATTCTGCCTCATAGTAATCCCCTTGGCTGGAATGAATAAAGCCAATCATGTGTTGCCATGCTGGTTGCAATGGTTGCCCTGCTGCATTGCCTGCTGATAATTAGCATTGCCTAATGAAACTAATGCTGGCAAGGTTCTGCTCATCCCTGGTGCAAATGTAGGGCGCAATCCCTGGATCATGCCCACCAATATGGCAGAATCCCCCATCTGATCATCATACCTGAGCCCAGTAATTAACTGAGTAACAGCTGATGACATCTGACTAACTAGTTCCTTATCACCTCATGTGCTCATCATCATGCTTCATGTAATTATCTTGCATCAGCCAAGAGGCTCTCTGAGCACCTGTGCCACATGCCTTTGCAAATCATGGAAGCCTCCATAGGCGATGTCCATGCCTGAAGTTCATCAAGAATTTAAAGCATTCACACACTATACACCCGGTTCAAGCAAACTCCATGCCATGAATCATTAATCTGATTGCTGACACAGGCACGCTTCTCCATGAACCCTGCTTTCCTTGCACATGTCCAGGCTGAGTTGCTGATGTTGCATGCCTGAGCAGTGAACAATGTTCATCAATGTTCATGTGACTACCTGCATGCCATTGCAAAACAAATACATTTGCATAATTACTTAACTAATTAATGACTCCAAGTTGCATGATCCACAAACTGATGCATCTTCCACAATGCATACAGCATGAAGCAGTACATCACCTGATTTGTGTGCACCCTCCACCCCTGCTAATTTCCCTGCATTGCCATGCCCCATGTGGCCAAGGCACTCCCTGATTGATCAACTGATGGTGCTCCATGTCAATCCCCTGGCCTCAGTCATGATAGTTAACAATTGTCAGTGATGAGCAATTGTCAATTTGTCCCCCATGAATTGATTCAAGCTACTGCCACTGCAATGATGGCAACCAGGCATGCCATCACCTTCTTCATGCTCATGGCCATGCTAATGGGCTCCAAATACAAACTGATTCCAAGCTCTGATGGTGCAAAAGGCTGCTGATGATTGAATGGCTCATGCACATGCTGGATGCACATGATGCCAAGTGAATCCATGCTCACTGCCCCCATGCCACTCATGACAGCGCATGCACCTTCATGTTTTCCAACCCAATCCTGATGCCAACTGCTAAGAACACTGGGTTGCAGCTACTCATTGCTTACTCATCTTTCTTTTCCTCATCCTTCCCTTCTCCAATTGGCTTCTTTGCCTCATCATCCTTCTTTGGATGCAGCACCTGATGAAGATCTGATCCTAGCAGGGCTTGGCCAGGGCTGAAAGGGAATGGTGCTGGCACCACCAACCCACCACCACCCACCACACACCACCCACCACACACCACCCACCACACACCACCCACCACACACCACCCACCACACACCACCATAACCCTTTTTCTGTCATACACTTGCCATGTCCATTGCACTGAGCCTAACTAATCTACAAACCTGATCTCATGAGGATGCTGAGGGAATGTACAGGATGTTGTGGTTGATGCATCTGAATTTAATCCTGAGCCTGATGGTGCTGAGTCTGATCTGAGCCTGATGATGCAAGTTCTGATGGCACATCTCCAACATGACATTCAAGCTCCTTGGTCTCATCACCCACAAAATAGTAGCTGCCTTTTGCTGCATACTCAATCACCCAGCCCCTGCAAACCCTCATGAATGTCCTTCTCTTTCCCTCTTGGAATACATGCCTCAAACCCTCATGAATGTCCTTCTCAATCCCTCCTAGAATGCATGCCAGCCCATGCAAACCCTCATGAATTTCCTTCTCAATCCCTCTTGGAATACATGTCTGCCCATGCAAACCCTCATGAATGTCCTTCTCAATCCCTCTTGGAATACATGCCTGCCCATGCAACCCCTCATGAATGTCCTTCTCAATCCCTCTTGGAATACATGCCAGCCCATGCAAACCCTCATGAATGTCCTTCTCAATCCCTCCTAGAATGCATGCCAGCCCATGCAAACCCTCATGAATTTCCTTCTCAATCCCTCTTGGAATACATGCCTGCCCATGCAAACCCTCATGAATGTCCTTCGCAATCCCTCCTGAAATGCATGCCAGCCCCTCATGAATGTCCTTCTCAATCCCTCCTGGAATACATGCCTGCCCACGCAAACCCTCATGAAATGCATGCAAAAGTTCTTGGCTCAATACTACTTTAGAATTGGCCCAATTCTAAACTAGTATTCCCCCAAAGCAAAATAAGAAAAAACAACATGCCCAATACTACTTTTGAATTGGCCCAATTCTAAAGTAGTATTCGAAAACCAAAAAACTGAGCCCAATACTAAACTCCTTTAAACAAGGCCCGACCCTGAAAATTCTCCCCTAATCTTTATTTATGGTCATTCAGGGGGGGGGGGCCCTATTTATTAATCATAGGTCAACATTACTTAGAGGCCGCCGCAAGCTATTTGCGGTCGGGAACCTCTGCCTGCTAATGCATAAGCAAACTGGGCACCGCGCCTCACAAAAACCCTTAAACTTGGGATATTGCCCGCAAGTTATGGGGTGAATTCCCTTTTTGCGGGTAGTTTGCAGGGCTGTGTTTTGAAGAATCCCCCCTATTCAACCAGGGGTTCACTGATCCCGGGTGGCCATGATCCTCCAATTTCGGGTTCATAATCAGGACAGGCCACATAGGTTTTCTCTCCCCTCTCACAACCCAGCCGCCAAGTGACTCCGGTAGAACATGGAGCGATTTTTAGTGGTGAGCCTGCCAAACAAGAAAGGATTTGCAGGAATCGAAAGAGAAGGGCCCCTCACGCCACAGCTTGTCGAAAAATATGAGGGCGTCCGAAATTGCGAGCCATGCCCATATGTCTAGTTCTTGCCCTGGCCGTTTTTTTTTTGGAGGGGGGGATTCCCTGTTTCCTGCTTTGACACATACCCATTTACATCCAGGCCTACATGTGTGGGTCATCAACCCCATTCTTTTGGGGAAGGTACCATACTGTGGATGGAAGAAATCCTGCCCCACCTAAGAAACTCTAAAAAATCGATTCCGGGTAAATACCTTCAAACTGTGGTTTCGGCCATGGTTTCAAAGTGGTGCAGGATTCGTCCCTCCACAGTAATGTTGACCCAGGATTAATACACCCGTCGTGTTTCCTCCAAAAGTGATGAATCCCCACTAAAAGGGGACACCCCCCTATGAATCAACCAGGGGTTCTGCTTAATCCGGGGTTAACATTATCTTTCTGGGATGAGGGAGGTTCCCCCTTTGAGGCAAGTCCATCTTCAGCGGTTCGCCGAGTCTCCTCCATGGAAGCGCCGCTCCGGGCGGTCATCAGGACCTCGCGCAGGGGCGAAAAAGAGACAGCCTGAAAGAGTGCACTGGAACTCAGTTACCTGGAAATGAAAGGTGAAGGGACAAAGAGGGAGCCATGGAAGCCGCCACTGGAAGGGCCAAGAAAGTGCGTGAGCTGACTGGATTTGACGGAGAAAGAGGGGGCGGAAACTGGAAGTCAGGGAATCTGTGCTTGGGTAGGTTGGATTTGAAGGGCAATCCCAAACAACGAAACAAGCGGCTGGCGCAGTGTTGCAATGTCAAAATGTTGCCTACGGGCGGACCCCAACTCGGCGAAGTGGCACCCACACACCGAACGCATTGCAAGGACAATAACCACGACGGAAATCTGGGAGCAGAAAACAAATCATTGATGGAGCAACACCGACCATGGGAAGAACAAAAGAGGGCGCATGTTTGTTTCGCCAACTCCCCTGCACTGCAATCACCCCAGCTTCTGAATGCGGATGGTTGGCCTCTAAACTCTAAATAGAACCCCCCCCCGGAGAAAATCTTTGGGAGAAAGGGGGCCCCAACTGACCCCTGGGCTCAGAATCTTCCATTTGCCCAGGAGTCCCCCGGAAAAAATGGTGAAAATCCAATGTCCGGTAGTGATTTTGGTTCCCTTGAAAACCAACTGGGTTGGGACATATGAGAAGCAAATTGCAGCTTCTAAATGGTCCCTGCAAGGTCGTCCCTCACGAACAAACTCTCCATTTGCATAAGTCCCCTCGAAAAGATGGGACAAAACTTTACCCATGGTGATAGTTTCACTTTAAAGCCAAGGAAACTTAACACATACTGTGGATGGTTGCAAAAGTCATTTCGCACCACCTTTGAACCCCTGGTTTATTTACCGCTTCCCCAATGCAAATACCAACAAACCTTATGGCTTCAGTCCCATAGTTTGGTCATTAACCGTGGTGCGAGACTCGGATTTCGGACTTTGCGAAACCATCCACTGTATGGCCGTGGCTCAAGCAAGTTTACCAAAATCTTGGTAAATAAACATGAAAAAATGGTTCAAACCCGCGTCACCCTTTAATTTTGAGCCACACCCGTACGGGTATGAATTTTGATAAGGGACCCAATCAATCACTTAGGTGGCTCCCACCCTTAAAAGTCCTGGCCGTACTACGTCTGAAATGCAAAGGGAAAAACACCGGTCCACGCAAAACACAAGAGAATCCGAATGGTCCCTGGGCAAAAGAAACAAAAGAATGGCTCAAACCTGCGTCACCCTCCTTCACCCTTCAATTTACTTCTCAGCCACAACCGTTCTGCACACAAAGGAAGCCAACCTCCGGTCCGTCTCTAACTCCAGTCCCCTCGGCCCCGGATTTCTTCCCTCGGCCTCCGCAGCCTTGGCCAGGAACTCCCGGGCCACCCCGGCGCCCCGGCCCCTGACCAATTTGCGGATTGGATCGGATCGCTCGGGGAACCCTTCCGGAGCTTTTCCCCTGAAGAAAGAAACGCGTGGAATGGGCGGAAGGGTCGGCCCAAAACGTTTTTTTGTTTTGTTTTGTTAATATTTCTTCGGGCCAAACACGGTTTTTGAGATTTTGGGTCAGAAGGGGTGACGGTCCCCGACCAGCAAAAGGGCGCCCTCTTTGCCCCAAACGATGCATTGGAGCTCAGGGGTTCGTGCCCAAACCTCGGCCTCTTGGTTCCACATAGGCCAAGAAGAAACCAAATGCTCGACAAATAGCTCGAAGACACTCCTAGCCAAAAGCAGGAAACAGACCAGGTCTGGCCTGTGTGAAACGTTCGGTGTCACAAAGGCACAAAATCATGTTTTTTCCTTTTGGCTTCCCAGGGCACCCTGAGAAACCGCGCACACAGACCCATTGCAGCCGGCTGACAAAAGCGCTGGTTGCTGCCCCGCTCAATCAGACCAGCAGCGATCAGCTCGCACGGGCTACTCTGCGCAGCGGACACTTGCGCTTTCTCTCGCTGCATGGCTGGGCGATAGTGTCTCGATTCTCCCAGTACCGGCATGTGGCCTCTTCTGCGTCGTAGCGGCATGTGGCCTCATCTGCGTCGTCGAGGGTCGAGTCCTCTGTCACCACCTCGTGATTCTGTGATTCTCAACATGGCATCCTGGCGCATCCTTTCGGATCGCAAGTGCGCTTGGCGGTCGGAAGGTGGATACTGTCGATGGACGCGAAATCCGCGAGGAAACCGTTGAATGAATGAAGCCAGAACCTTTGTTACGGTATCGTAGGCGAATCGAATCAGAAACCATTGGGTGAAAAGGTCCAGAATGTCCAGATTCTTGATTGCTCATCTCTGTTTGGGCCCCTTCTTGCTGTTTGAAACCGCTTTTACCGGCTCTGAGGAGGGCCCCGGCTGGATTACACCATGCAACCACCTCCCTGCTTCCCTTTCAATCGGGTGTCTTCTTGCGAGGGGATCGGTTCCCTTCAAAAAACCGCAACCCCGCCCCCCCCCCCAAAAAAAAAAAAAACACCTTCAAAACAACCCCACCACCCCCTAACAAACCCCGAAAGCCGAACGGCGAAAGCCGAACGGCGAAAACGCACGCGCTTGCGGCGAAAACGCGCTTGATCGCGCGCCTCTCCCGCACGAAATGGGCCACCAACAAACGGCCCTTGGCTGCCAGCAACCCGGTGACCGCCGCCACACGCAGCTTCCGCGCCGGGGATCGAGGCACCGCGCAATGCCTCGCTCGTTTTGTCTGCGCGAGAATGCGAGGCACGGGCCCTAATAAGGGGGTGGCTCGTCTTTTCTGGAGGGTGCCCCGTTTTTTTGGTGGGTATTAAGGAGAGACCAAAAGGACAACTGAAGCGAGTTTGGGGGGGGGGCCTAAAAAAGGAGACACCCGAATGCCAATCTCATGCTCGATGGGCTACAGTTTGCACACATGTGGGTGGCTCGTCTTTTCTAGGAGAACCCCGGAAACAATGGTGTCTCCTAGTTGTCATTTAAACCAACCCCAGAAAGGGGACCCTCAAAGAACAGGCCCAGTCGGAGATCTCGCAAATAAGCCAAGCTTTGGGCTTCCATGTGCTAGCTGATACTCGCGATACGGACGTCTCCCAGCCCGTGTTGAGGGCACATGTCCGGAGGTTTCAACCTAGGGGGCCCAAAACCAAAGTGGGGCAAAATGGTTTTCGCAACCATCCACAGCCCCGACTCCAAATACCCACGCTTACTTTTTTCTTTGGGGGGGGGGGGGTATCATGTCGACCCTCTGCTAAAAAAGGAGGTATTTACCTTGAAAAACCAGGTTTCCAAAAAAATACAGTAGAAAAAGTGGTTATTTGGAGTAGGGGGCACTATGTCATTTTAGCACGCGAGTGGGGAGGTCACCCGCGCTGGAAAGAATGTGCAGCCGGGCGAAGCGCTGGCTCCGCCCAACCCAACCAATCTGGTGGGTAAAGCGGCTGAGTGAGAAAAAAACACTGATTTAGCCAGGGTCACTCGGAGAACCAGAAAAGCCCGAGAAAATTACAATTTTCTCCTTAAGTGGATGGCATCCACAAAAAGTTCGGGGACTGTTTGATGACAGTCCAAGAACTCTGCGAGTTTCTTCCAAACGAATCACTTTCTGCACGAACGAGGTCTCAGAACCATATATATGTTACCTATTGGAAAAAGCACAAAACCCATCTAAACCAGTGGCTTGTCCATGTGGCGGTGTTTCAAAATAGAAGACCCCTTGTTGGGTGGTATTCAAGGAAACCAAAAGGAAGCCTACGTGAAGAATTCCCCAATTCTGAGCAACACCCACATCTGTTTCGGACCAAACCGATCAAAAGGAGACATACTTCCATTTGCGTCTGCGCCCACTGGACAAACACTGTGAAAATATGTCCAGTAGTGAAATTGATTCCCTTTTAAAACCAGGGAAATCAAACAACTTGTCGTTTCAGCAAACGGAAAAGCCTATCTTCGAGGAAAACACGAAGCACATGGGTCGCAGTCCTCCGAATCTGGGGCGCCACGCAACGGCTTGGACCTGGCTCGAGTCCATTGGTTTGGAGCCGGAGCCGAATCGGTGGTTTGGTGGTTAAGGAGGGGCTTTCCATTTACCCTCTACCAGAACCAACCAACCGACCAACCAGCCAGCCAGCCAGCCAACCAACCAACCAGCCAGCCAGCCAACCAACCAGCCAACCAACCAACCAACCAACCAGGGGACCAGCCCTAGGAAAAGACCAGCCCAAGGAAAAAACGGATCCCTACAAGAACCAGGGCTTCAAATCCAAATCTAAACAACCAAGCCATCCAATTGCCGCTGTCCATTGCTGAAGCCCTCATCATGAAAACGAACAGAATTGCGCATGTGGATTGAGATCCTAAGCCAGATGAGTTGAAAGAGATCCCCTGCCGGAGAATGAAGGAAGCTACCCAAGTTTCACGCCATGTAAAGAATTCAAACGACAAGTTTGCGACCCCAACTAGGGCAAACATTGCTGCCCTGTTTGTTAATTGGCGGATGTGGAACATCCTGCAAACTTCACAACAAGCACATTACAAGAATTCCTGGCCCCACACCACATCCACAAAACGAAGAGGATTCCTGTGCTTACCAACATGTAACATATTGTGTCGACGGGGGCGGGTCACTTGCAAGAGACACAGTTGCACACATATGCGTTGTAGCAGCGCTTTTGTGGAACGCCTGCTCTGCACTTCATTTGCACGTATCATACACCCTATGCATGTGAATATGGTTCTCTCCAAACATCCTAAGTCGTCAGAACTGGGCAGCTCAACCGGGAGCGATGCATGCTCCAAGCCGAGGGGTTGTATACAGGCCGAAGCCATGGGTTGGATGATACTACTGTACTCAGTGATGCATCGCAAAGGACTTGGAAGGTGCAACATGGCTCCTTTTCCCTTGAAACAAAAACATGCACTTCCGAGCGAGTGTGTTCTGCTCAAAAGCACAATTTATCTAATATATATATATATATATATCTAGGTTGTTTGCTCACCACTAAAATGGCGACCAAACCCAAAAAGTGACTCGAGCGAGTTTCGGGACTCAGCGGGAAAACCCACAGTTGGCTACCTTTCGCCAACAAACCAAAGGAACGAACCGCTCACGTCTCACCAGAAGTAACCATAAAAAAGAGGAAGAACAAAAATATGCCCTGGTAAATGGATAGCATAAAACCCATCTAAACCTGTGGCTTGCCAATCTATTCCCCCGAACCTCGCCTCAAAACCCGACGCTCAAACCCGACTCGATCCGAATCGATCCGGTTCCACCTAATGCTTCGTTCCTTTTGGTTTCCCTCCGCCACGAAAAACGGGGGTACCCCCAAGCAAACCCAGGTCCCCCCCAAAAACAAATGGCCAAAGGAGCACGCACATCTCTCCCGAAACTCGCAGCAAACGCCGACGAACCCGACGCGACCCGCCGCACCCGACGCGATCCGATCCGAATCGATCGCCTCGATCACCTACCCCAAAATACCCCCCCCCCCACCCCCAAAGAAGCCGAAGGATCGCAACCCCACCTAGAGATGAGCTCGTCCAGGTCCGCATCCAGGCAGCGCTGGCGGAAGGAGGGCGGCACCAGACTGCCGTGGGCCAGGAACGCCGTGAAGCCCGGGCCCACCTGCGACGCTTCAACTCACGGGTTCGGCTCACGGTGCCACGGGTTCAACTCACCGTTGAAACCTGGAGTCTCCTTCCGGCACTTCAGCCGCTGACGGCTCGGTTCCTCACCGGGTTCCTGAGGGTTCCTCACTTAAACCTGGAGTCTCCGCCGCTGACACTTTAAAAATAGGTTCATGAACCCATTATTTAGGGTAAGGACCAACCATTTTTTAAGGGTCCTTGGAGACTCCAGGAAGGGGCGGTCGTATTTTGTACGTCAGGTAAGTGGGTGGTAGCCATGGTAGGCTTACGAAGCACTTACTAAGTACCCGATCGCCCCTTTAAGCACCGAAATCCCTGAGGTGGGTCTCGGTGGGATTTCCTGTTTGGCCTAAAGGCGGTTCTCTTCGGGCAGCATTTGGGCTCGAAACTCGCGGCTGGCCTCGCAGAATCTCGCAGAGACAATGAGAGGACAATCCCCCTACACTCCCTCACATTAACAGAAGGAAGCTCCCCCAATTGGCCTCTGTAAACAGAAACAAGTCTTCCAAAGCGGTCGCTTTGGAGAATCCATGTTAGCTTGGGGGAGCCACAGGAAGGAAACTTGCTTCGCCTTTCGGGCAGTGACAAGTGCTTAAGAGAGCAAGTTACAGTTACAAGTCAATAGTGATATGCGTTGTTGGGAGCTGTTAAGCGACACCGTCCGGAAAGCATCCATATTCGGCCTGCAGTGTTGCTCATAAGGATATCAATGGCTGGAAAACCCTCAATGGCTGGTAGACATCCCTTATGTCCAGGTCTGCGACCAGACGGGAGGGATCGTGCCCGTTTTTTCGGGCTCCGACATCACCAAATGGTTTGCCACCAGTTGACAGTTGACAACAGGCGACGTTTAGCTGCTAACTGATTTTGAGGGTTCTAAAGGGGAACCAAGAGCCCTCCACTTTGGGGGATCCCATAAACTACTTCAACTTCTGAGCCCTCACCATGGGAATTGATTGACGTAGTTGGTGGTCATGTCCCATTGGGTTGGGTCCGTCGCCCGTAAACTCCCCAAAAAGGAAGACTGACAGTAACAGGAGTATCTAAATGTTCATAACTTGGTGGACATCATTACGTTAGGATTTCTGTCCGCAGACAACTCTTGAGGTTTTCCTGCGGAGTTGACGTGTACCTGTCCTGTTTGTTCGAACATGGTGGCTTTTGTGTTGACGGCATCCTCAGGGCCCTTATAAATCCCCCGACGAAAAAAAAACATCACCCTAGGAGGAAACTGACAATTGGTCCAAACTGTGATGTTTAACCTGGAATAAACAATTGGGGGTTGGGGGATTATAATATTTATTTATTTTTTATTTATTTACGTGTATATATATATATAAACACCTGCTTCCCGGGTTCGTTTCGGGAAAATCAAATTTGCCCCCCCCCCCCCCCCAAATTCAGCTGGGTCTACACCTTAAGTTTAAGATTTTTGCGGAGGAAACCCATGTAAAACAATAATAATAATCAATAATAATAATCAATAATAATAATAAATAATAATAATCAATAATAATAATCAATAATAATAATGATGCTTATAAACAAAAAAACAATGCCTCCCCCCATAGGTGAGCCATCTATTTTCCACCAAAACAACAAGGACACCTGTGGCTCCCCCCGCCCCCGGCAGATGTTGCAAGTTGATCAACCACCGATGTCGAATTCACCAAACAAGAACTGGTTGACCTGCAAAAACAAAAGTGGGGTGGGAATTCACAAAAACTGGTTTAGCTGCAAAAGTTGGGGCGTCCCAAACCTTCACTTTCCGTCCCTCTCCAGTTGCTTGAGTCCCTTGGGCAAAAATGGACAACTATTCCATCAGTGCTAGATTCCCCTCAAACCAAGCAAACATAGGACATACCCTGAAACACCCACATTTCCAGCGGGATAAAAATCACCGTTTTGATCGAAGGGGACGCGCTTACGCCTGGAACTTGTCTTTCAGCACCAGCTGCTCCGGGGCAGCGCTTCCCGCTCCGGTCTTCCAGCGAAGCCAATCTGCCTGACTCAGCTTTTTCTTTCAACGGACTCCAAGACAAGTCACTCGTGTTTCTGTGTGTTCTCCTTCTCTCTTTCTCATTCTCTCCTTCTCTCTTTGCCTCTCTCTCTCTCTCAAACATATTCTTCTCGGAGTCTGTCTCTGTGTGTGTGTTTCTACGTCTCTCTGCACGTCTGCGTGCATTTGTGTCCCTGTCTGTAAAGGTTTTCTCCCCAAAAGCACCCACAGGAAATTGCGCTTTAGGGGAACCCTGCCACCGCATTTTGGGATCCATTGCTTCCTTTGAAGGCCACAAGAGGTCCATCTTGAGAATCCATGTGATCCCCAAAATGATGTGATTGTTTTACGAGTTGTCCTTTAAAACGACCCCCACAAATGGTAGCCTCACCACCCCATGTCTCAGTTCCCCAAACGTTACCAGAAATACAAGGTTCACCCTTTGGGACCTTGACTCAACATGGGCCAAAACTCCAAACGGGCAACTGGGATATATATGGGTATGTCCTTTTTGAGGCTACCCCTTTTTGGATGGTTTTTAATAAAGGGAAACCGAAAGGAACACCGAGATCTATTTTGTGGGTGTAGCCGTCTCGACTCTTAGGCTTGTCATTTTTAGTCGGTTTCGTGGTTTGGCTCACGTAACCCACAGGTTGAAATCTTTTAACAGATATCAGAAAAAGGACAGAGGTGCGGTGGCAAGTTGCTTTGATTGGGGGAACGGCTCTGTTTTGAGGGTACCCGTGGTTTGGCTGGTTAGGCACTTGCCCAAAGGACCTGGAAATGAAAGGTGAACCTTTAAGGGAATGCACACATATAGACGTCTAAACATGGGAAACCAAAAGGCCATATCGGGTCGATTCGCTTTCAAGTGAATCGAGATCTCCTAGACAATGACACACCCACATCTTCATGCGGAAGGAAAACCAAGATCCATTTTCCGGGGTTTGCAACACACAAAAAACACGCACATCTTCAGAGAGCACCTTCCACCCCCCCCCTTTCCCCACCCCCCCCCCCTTTCCCCGCCCCCGCCCCCTTTTCCGCCGAACCGTCCGCCGGAACCGTCCCGTGGGCCGCCTGGGCGTCGCACTTGTCGATGCCGCCCAGCACGAAGTCGCTCTCAGGCACCCGGCATCCCCGTCTCGTCAGCTCACCGAAGCGCTGCTCCTAGCGCCGTCGGCGCTTG
This sequence comes from Effrenium voratum, assembly GCA_963377175.1. Classification (NCBI taxonomy): domain Eukaryota; class Dinophyceae; order Suessiales; family Symbiodiniaceae; genus Effrenium; species Effrenium voratum. Next base: position 143,825 of record CAUJNA010000722.1, on the reverse strand, counting down.
GGGGGACATGGCGACCTGGAGCCTCTGGGTTTCACTTAGCTGATCGATTTTTCCTGGACCCTCAAGATACCAGCGTTAAAGCGGGCGATTGTAAGATCAAATGATTGTTGGTGAAGTCCATTCCTGTTTTGTGGGTAGTTTGAGGGTATAGGTACAACTCTTGGTGTCAAAAAAAGAGTTTTTTAAACAGCACCCCAGCAAAAATCAACAGAACCAAAAAAACACTTGCCGAGAACAGTGAAGATAAGGTCGGTCTTTTTTGGAGGGATACCAGATCTTTTGCGGGGTGTTGAAGGGAAACCAAAAGGAGAACCGTCGCGCCATCTTGGAGGGGCGCCCTACAAAAAGACCAGCCACCCACATGAGGATTGAAAGAAGCAGGGTATGAAGTTGAATTAGGGACCCTTCGGTGGGCATCAAAAAGAAGAAAATTCCCATCCATGCTGTCGGGAGCACTCGAAGCGGACCAGGAGAAACGTGATTGATGTGTCCAGAAGACATCCATTTGGGGTTGATCAATCCGCTCGGCCCCAAAACGACCATATACCCAACTGTTCCCACGTGGCGAAAGTCATATCTTTGGCGGTTCTAACCAAGGGTCATCCCATGTTCATCGGAGCTTTTGAGATCAACCCCCATGTGATGTGCTGTGTTTCTTGTTTTGGGGTACGTACCTTGTGGGGTTGCTAAGGGAAGCCAAAGGAAAGCAGAGCGTTCAATCCAGTTCGAGCGGCGAGGTGATTCACCTCACCCCTTCAGGACGCAAACCTGCCTCACGAGGGCCGCTAAGGTGTTCCTCTTGGTTCCCTCTAGAACCGACACAAAGAGGGCAAAGCTCCCGCCCCCCACCCCCCCAAAAAAAAAAACAAAGAAAGAAGAAAACAAAAGAGGACAAGACTCATTTGTCCAAACTCAGATGGGGCTGGACAGATCTCTCGCACCAGTGGTTCCCAACGAAGGTCAAAGCCCATGTGATGTGGGCTTGTCTCAAAATAGGGACCCCCCCTAATTAACAAAAACAAAAACATGGAATGGTGGTTGTCCTTTTGCTTCCCCTTGATGAACCACCCCAAACCTCGGGTTCCCTCCAAAAACCCACGAGCAGCCCATGTGGACCGACCGCCGACATCTCTCCTGCGCGGGCAGCTGGTTCGCGCAGCGCAGGAGCTGCAGCAGGCCCAGCAGATGCCTCGCTCGCGAACGCGCAAGCGAATACGTCCGCAACGGCTTCTCGGGAGGTCCGGAAGGAAGGTTGGGGTTGGACAAAACAACTCCCTGGACCCTCAAAATACCAACTTGAAAATGGTTTGTAGCAACCTAAATTGATGAGGGAATTCCCTTTTCTTTATGGGTTGGAGAAAAACTATATGTCCCTACCAGGACCCTCCCAGGGTTGTCAATTGATACCTAAATGTTTGGATTGGTGGTTTGGTGGTCAAGGGGTGGTTTCAACGACTCCAAACCACAAACCAGGGGTTCCCTGACGAAAACCATCACCAATGTGGATGCTTGCAAAACCCAAACGACGCATGAGTTACCCGCAGTTACCACTAAAATGGAACCTGACTGAGGGGTCCTTATTTTCCTTTGAAGGGACCTGAGGGTTCCATGTTCGACAGGAGGGTAGCATGTGTAAGCTTCTGGGTTTGGTTCACAGGGCTCGAAGCGGCTTTTCGGGTCGAAGCCGAAGCCAAGGCTCAGCTTGGGCCGCCTTAGCCAAACAGCAGCCTGAAAGTTTGGTTCGACAGGCAAGGACTGAGAACTGGAAATGACGCAAAAAAGGAAGAAGAGAAAAAAAACAACATCTATGCTTTCCCTTAAGGGAATCCCCCAAACCGGTTCATTCAACCACCACCCTGGGTCATTGCGCACCAGCAAATCGTTCTCTAGAATCGTTCGGCTGCCTGTTGGTCTGAAGAAAGACCGGAAAAGAAGAAGAAGAAACAAACCACACGATCAGTCAACGGCTGGTCTGATGAAAACAGGTCGCGTTCATAGGCGTCCTGTTTTGGACAAATCTCAATGGGTTCCCCGGTAAATGAATGGCATAAAACCAATGTCTAAACCAGTGAAACCCATTTATTTTTAATCAAACTACCCGATCAAAAGGACACCTATGCCAATGAACTGCTTTTGGTTTCCCTTCACCACTACAAAGGGGTATCCCACCCTCCCTCCCCCCCCAAAAAAAACAGACAACTGTGCCTCACGTGCTTAAAAACTGCAAAAATAGAACGAACATAAAATACAATAGAGTCAACATGACACCCTCGTGGGGGGAGGGGGGGGAGGGGGGAGGGGGCGCCCGTTCGTCGCGAGCTGCCAGAAGTCCACGTCCGCCGCCACATCCATGTCCGTGGCATCCTCGCAGCGGTCTAGCCGTCGACTGAGCTCAACTGGACCTAATGGGAACCCCGGATTTCATAAACCCCAGTGTCGTTGTTGTTTATTGTTTGGGGCGGGTGCTTGGATTTTTTTGGGGAGGGGGAGGGGGGTGTCTCTGGTTTAGTGGGGATTCAGCGCTATTGGAGGGGAACATCCCCCCTTCAAAAGAGGACGGGTTTTTTATTCCGGGGTCAACATTACCACTCTTGTTGGTCAAGATTCTTGACACTTCACCTGGCACTGAAACCCTGAAAAAAAATCCAATGACTTGCAAGAGTGAAGTCGCCTGAGCTCAGTTTTGACATGCCCTTCCTGGGCCAAGCCAGAGGTACCGACCATGGACCCATGGTCCATAGTCAATCCTGAAGCTAGCAACACGGAAACGAACAAACCCCAAGCGATGTGCAAAGAATGATGCTGGCTCCATGTTCTGTGAGTTGGGTACCCTCTCTTCTGTTTGTGTTCTTTCATCGGGAAACCACCTCCTTTGTGGTGTTAACGGGAAACAAAAGGACAACCTCAATTTTCGTGGATCCCCTTTAAAAAGACGAGCCATTATATATATATATATATATATGTAAATATATATATATATATATGTGTCTGTGCGTGTGTTCAACCGGCTTCTCATGAAGCTTTGTAACTTGAGACTCAAGTCCCATAGTCCCGCCTAAGGCAGCAATCTCCGAAGAGCCTAAGCAATTGAAATGGTATTTTGCACTACAACCAATATTATGTACGGAGACAAGAATGTGGCTTGTGTCGCACTACCGACGTCGTGATACTGTGGATGGTTGCGAAAACCATTTCGCACCACCTAAGAAACCCTGGAATGACGATTACGAAAATGCCAAACGTTGTGGTTTCAACCATCGTTTCCTTTCGTGGTGCAGGTTACGTCCCTCCACAGTAGGACAGTCTGTGTGTCATCAATTCACCGCCCCTTGCATCGTAACACCGCGCCTGAATGTGCACCACCTTTGCATCAGCCACATCCACCACAGCACGCACCAAGTCCTGGAACAGGCAGAAAAAGGGCTTGCCTGCGTTCCACGTGGGTGTGTCATTTTTACTGGAACCCCTTTTTGGTTGGTTCTAAAGGAAAACCAAAAGGAAAACCACCATGTTGCTTGAACCCTTGCCCTCAGTTGCAAGGGAGAGCCAGCAAATTGAAGACCGCAATTCCATGTTCGAGGGTCCCCGAAAAGGATGGCATACCGCATCATGTTGACCCCGGAATAATAAACCGTTGTTTATTAGAATGGGGATGTTCCACTCCAAAAGTGATGAATCCCCACTAAAACCAGGTTGACACCCCCATAATAACAAACAGGGGTTTATTCATCTGGGGTCAACAACAGGGATCCTTACATTATACACCTGAACATTGCCTTGTAAATGGTGGGTTTCCCTTTGTTTTGGTGTTGAAAAAGCCATGTTTCAAATGGTTGCAAAATGTATCTTTTAAGGAGCGCCGAACAACCCCCAACTCCCAAAAGGGACGAGAAAAAATGGGACCTCGGTGAGCTGCCCCCCAACCTGCAACCTGTTAAGACCCGAGTGCGAAGACTTCACAAGGTCTTTCTGCGCAAGTGAATCGGGAGGCATCCGTGGAAACAGCTCACGAATCATTGCAGCCAAAGAGCTGCAAACGTACTCAAGGCGTCATATCATGTTTCTCTCCAGGCATAGTTGAAGCACCAGCTACTCTCCTTCAGATTAAGATGGAACAAAAAAGGGGGTCCCCAAAAGGAGCTTCCTCTGCAAACAGTTTTTTGTTGGGTTCTATGTCAATCTGTAGGGGAGTAGGTTCCTCTCCCGAGAGAAAAAAAAAAAAAAAAACGTGCCAAGCGCGTGACCGTGCGCAGCTTTTGGAGCGAATTTTGACGGGGTCGTCCTGGAACATCTGCAGAGGCCACTCGAAGGCGAGGATTTCCACGAAGGCCTGGACGACGAGAACCACAAGAACTAGAGCTGAAAAAGTGAGACGAAGAAGCAAAAAGAAGAACCGAAGAAGGACAAAAACTAACACGACCTGAACCACAACCACCACCGCCGCTGCCACCCCCACCACCCCACCACCTCCACCACCCCACCCCACCACCTCCACCACCCCACCCCACCACCTCCACCACAACCACCACCACCACCACCACCACCACCACCACCACCACCACCACCACCACCACCACCACCACCACCACCACCACCACCACCACCACCACCACCACCACCACCACCACCACCACCACCACCACCACCACCACCACCACCACCACCACCACCACCACCACCACCACCACCACCCATAAGAAGCACCACCACCACCACTTCCACCACTACCACCACCACCACCTCCGCCACTACCACCACCACCCACAAGAAGCACCACCACCGAAAGAAGGCAAACAGGAAGAACAAGCAGAAGAAGAAGAAGAAGAGACGAAGCAGAGACCAGGCTCGTCGGCGCTGCTTGTCATTCTCAATCTATACACATTGTGAATCTTCGAAACAAGCATGCTCTGCCTGACCAGTCATCCTGGTTGACCGTGTACAACACATGGAGCGATGTCTCTCAAATGGTAGTATGCAAAGGACCGACCTTTCCTCCTTTCCTTAAACAAGCTAGTCTCCGAGACTGAATCGGAAACGCCGCTGGTGGGATCCAAATGGATGTCCCTACGAAGCCATTGCCACGACTGGTTATAACCCACTTACCATGGTCATAAGTCTCCTAAGTGGGTTATAACCATGGTTGCTAGCCACTTGCTAAGATCCAATCTTGGGGATATGAACAAGGCCGGCTCAAGCCCTTTTGACCCTCCATTTGAAAAACGAGTGTCCGCTTGCTTTCGATCCCCGTGCTCCGGCGATGCGAGCCCAAATCCTGGGCAGCCCTCGCTTGATCAAAGAGTCCAAGTAAGACGGTTACAAACATGTGGTGAGACCAAATCGGGCAATAGCCAAAAAGATACACGAATCACACGAACACACTCGGCATCAGGCATAAAATGAGCAGAAAAGCCCGGCTCCATTTGCAGTTCACAGTCTTCAACAGGACCAGTTGGAAAGCTTGACCCGGCTTCTGGTTGATTTCCCCATCTTCCTGAGTGGATTGGCCAGAACAAGTCCGAACCTTTTCTTCACCACTATGGTCCAAACCCGAAATGTGACTAAACTCCGCGGAACTCAAAATTTGTGAGGTGACCCCAATCCTTGACTCAAGTCCGAAACGGAACTCGGGAAGCTTCACTTTTAGTGGGCAGAAAATTGGACACCCCCACAAAAGCGCTAAGACCTAAGAAACCAAAAAGCTCAGGAACCGGAGGTAGCCGGTCGCCCACCCAGCACACCGCGCCAGGCGCGCTCCGGCCCCCCGCCCCCGGGCCCCAAACCGCGCCTGGCGCGCTGCCTGGGGCGCCGCCAGCAGCGCCCGCGCGCCGCGCGCCAAAAACTCGGCGGCCCAGAGGGCGCGCCGGAGGTCGCCTCGAGTGGGCGGCAGCGAGCCGCAGGGCTGGAGTCAGCGGTGGCTGGGCCCTGGACGTTCAAACTGCCCATAGAGAAAGGGGGATGAGTTCCCAGAGTTTTAGGGCAATCACCAATTTTTGGGGAACTCATCCCAGAATTTAGGAAAAATCACCATTTTTCTTGCGGGTATGTGGAGGGGTCAGCGACCGCTTCATTGGTTGAGTTTGGAGCTTGGCTTGGAATTTGAAGCCCGATTGACTTGGGCATGGGTTTCAGTTTCCCTCCAATTGGTGGTTTCGGTTTGGAAAAGAACTAGGGGTAGCTGGAGAGTCAGCTTCCCTCCAATTGGTGGTTTAAATCCCCAAACAACCAATCCAAACCACCAATTGGCGGGACGCTGATTCAGAGCCCCCTTAATTAATTGGTGGTTTGGATTGGATTGGGATTTCAACCCCAGTTCCTTTCCTTTCCAAACCAAATAAATTGGGAAGGTACCCCCTAACGTCCACCACCAATTCGAGATAAGGTGAGAGGTTGGATTGTTTTCATCTGCGTCTGCGTCCAGAACTCTTCAGCTCTCTGATTTGGGCCTCATTGTCAGCTTAAACAATATATGTGTTAAAATCAAAATACATAGATACATTAATGAATAAGGAATAACAGACAACACCCAGACACATCACCCCATGAAACACACCTCCAATTGTCTGTAGTCAAATCCCCAAAAGGATGTTGTTGGGAGGCGTGGTCGGGGTGAACCCTCTGGTTCCCCGATAAACGCCGACCTGAAAAGGGCACCCTCAAGAAACTCACGCACAGTGTGGAAGACAAGTCTCCCCCAAAAGAAGGCTGAGTAAAGGAAGTCCAACACCTGGAAGGTACACACACACACACATGGCGGTGTTTGTTTTTGTAGCTAGACCCAAACTGGACATCAGTCGGGGGATTCAGCCAACCACCTACCACTTTGGAGGTGGTTCCACGTAAACTTCATCTTGCGCTTGGCGATCCGCTCCCCAAAAGCTCACGCCGACGGCTTCAGGTTCCCTTTAGTTGGCTTGGAGCCGAATCGGCGGTTTGGAGGCTCGGGGGCTGGCTTGGCAAGCTGTCAATCACCTGGGAATCCGGATCTTCACTCCCAAAGGCACGTGGAACTCGTGGAGCTGGTTTGTCACCCCCAACAAGGCCCCTTCTTTCTACCGTGGTCACTGGCAGAGCTTGGAAAAGCCCCAGAAGGGCTCATTCTTAGTGGTTCTACCTGGTTTCATGGGGCTACCCCAACCAATTTGGTAGAACCCACAGTCAATGGGTGAACCCTGCGCTGCTCAACTGGGCTCAGGCATCTAGGAGGAAGACGCGCGCGCGGCTTTCGAGTGCACGGCTGAAAGCGGCGCCGTTCGATTCGATTGGATTTCATCCATTCCAACCTTCCATTTGCTGAAGTTGTTACATGTGTTTCTCGATTTTTCTCTGCTTGGTCTTGTTGCGGGAAACGATTTCACCACTGGCTACTTTATCATCGATCCTTTTATTTCAGACCAGTAAAAATGAACAGAACCAAAAACAAGAACAAAAGAACCAACAAAAACTCCTTTTTTTTTTAAGATGCGAAGAACAGGTCCTCCTTCCTTTTTCGCTTCGGGCCGCCTGAGCGACCCGCCACCGAAGCCGAGCGCAAAATTGGCGCTCGATCGCTGGATCGATCCAAGGTGCGGCCCTCGAAGAGCTGCTGCAGGCGCTCGTGGCAGCGCACGCAGAAGTCCACCTGAGGCGAACCCCCCGTCCCCTTTCGGTTGCTGGGGCCACAAGAAAAGCCAAAAGCAACAAACATGTTTTTTTTCTTTGTTTTTTTTTTTTTTTTTTCCGGGTATATCCACCTGGACCCTGGACCCCGGAGCAAAAACCCAGAACCATGCTTCAAGAACTAGAAAGGCGGCCGCGACTCATGCTGGGTCTTTCCGTTGCTAACCTTCACTTACCCGGTTTTTGATTGTGACTCACCTGAGGCCCCCCCCGTTGCGGTTGCTCGGGCCACGAGCAAAGCCAAAAACACCAAACATGGGGCTGTGGCTCAAAAACAAGGTACCACAATGGAACCCTGGCAAGTGGAAACATGGACAAAACCTGCATATCCCCTCCTGTTTAATTCTGACCCACAGCCATGTGTATTTCTTGTGTGGGTATGTCCACCTGGACCCTGGAGCAATACCAACTTAAAAATGGGGTAGACCGAGACCAGACCGTAGAAATTTCCTGCTTGGGCTACGAACTGGGCAACGAACCCCCAACGGGGGGAATTTCTCCTGGGTTGGGTGCTGCGAATTGGGCGAAGCACCAACAAGTACCTAGAGTCTCCTTCTGACCCTGTAAAATTGGTTGGTCATTACCCTAAATCATGGGGTCATGGCCCTGTTTTTAAAGGGTCATGGAAATATATAGGGACCTGCTCAAAGGTTTGGGGAAGGAACTTGGGGGACTTTGAGACTTCGGGGATTCCCCGGCCTCGCAGCCCTCGGCGCAGGCGAACCAGCTCTGCTCCTGAGGCTATGCGCGACTTCGCGCTGTGAGTATTTCGTGTGTGGCGTCGAAGTACTGGAGCTGTTCATTTTACTGGGCACCTGGACTAGGTCCTCCAGTAGAGAGGGTACCCTTTTTCTGTAGTCTATTTTAGTAGGGGAACCCTCCCCGAAAAAAGGGGTGAGAATGGGCACTACTGGGGACCTGGACCCTCGTTAAATTACCAACTTAAAAATGGTTTCTTGCAATCTAAAACTATGGGGGTATTTCTGGTTTTTGTTTGGTAGTAGCAATTTGAGGGTGCAGGTAGGGGTGCAAGCCAACCAGCCAGCCAGTCAGGCAGCCAGCCAGCCAGCCAGCCAACCAACCAACCAACCAACTAACCAACCCAGCCCTAGCAGCAAAAAGCTTTCCAAAACGGTTGCTTCGAATTATCCTATGGATGTCAAGGGCAGATTCCCCAATAGCCGAGGGGTAACCATAGTAAGGAAATAAAACCGCTTCACGGGAAATAAAACCGAGGACCAGCCGGCACCATGAAAAGGCATTAAGGATATAGGCATATCCAGCAAGAAAATACAAAACAAACATGAGAAATAAAAAGATACGACGGACCGGACGGACTGGACGGATGGAGTGGATGAGCCGCATGAGCTGGGCGGACTGGACGGACTGGACGGACCGGACTGGACGGACCGGACTGGGCGGACCGACCGGACGGACCGCGGACGGGACGGACCGCGGACCGGGATTCACCGGACCGGACTGGACGGAGCGCGCGGACGGGAGCGGGGCCCCTGAGAATCGTTCGTAATACTGTGGATGGACGAAATCCTGCAACAAACAATGAAACCCCATATATACCTGGAGTCTCCATGACCCTTTAAAAATGGGGTCATTACCTTAAATAATTGGGTCATGCACTTATTTTTAAAGGGTCATGGAGACTCTAGGTAGTGGGATAAACCGCCTATCAACTGCTACGGAATGTCGTCCAGCCACATGGGTGCGGTTTTTGATGAAACCCCACAAATGGCTCCGGTTGTCCTTAGGCTCAATTGAATCTGCTAAAAGGGGGACCCCTTAAAACAAAAAAAGAAAAAGAAAAAAAAACTCGTCTCCGTAAGAATTGAAGAGGGAAGCATTGTTGCAAGATAGTCAAACCTCGACTTCTCAAAAGGAGAAGTGGAGGAAGGGCGCCTTCCTCCAATCATGGAAGTGGACCAGGGGCTGCCCCAAGCAGGAAGTTAGTCTTCAAAACCCGCCTGTCCCATGTCCACATCAAATACACTTCTCATGGCCAAAGCATGGCCCAAACCAGCCCCACCCGGCTCCGGGTGTCTTGGAGCCGCTCCTCGATGGAGCGGTCGCAGTTGTCGCAGGCCCGGTTCGTCTGAAAGGCCAGGCCCGAGATCGTGAGGCAGCACCTTTGGCCGAATCTCTGCGCATCGCAATCGCGAGTGACCGAAGATTCGGCCGATTCGGCCCCTGGCCTCTAAAAATATGCGGTCCAATTGGATGGTTTAGCTCGGGGTCATTTGCACATCCCTACTGAGCAGAAGCAAGCCCAGTGAGTTCATTTTGACCCATGCCATCGCCGTTGAAAGAGCTTTGCGAGATACAGTCGACGAAGAAAACCTTCCGTTTGCGGATAGCCCTCTAGACAGAACTGAGGCAAATGTGTCCAAGAGTGATGGATCCCCTTTAACACCAACAGGGGAGAAAAATACCAAACGTTCTTCAACAAAACGAAGCTTCTCTAACCCCATGATTTCACCGCTATCAAAGTCACGCAAGTGGCTTCAAGGGAAACCCCCCTTCGATAAGCCCCGGAAACTGTCGAAACCATGACACCAGTGGTAATTAAAGGGAAACCCATGACCAAAATGTCTGCCCTGGTTTTTATCATGATGTTTGTGTGTGTACGGTGGTATCCAACGTGCGGTGCTGCGTTCACGTTTGCATGGCCTCCCTGCAAACTTCCAGCCGCAACTCGTAACAAAGCACAACTCATCCAAATTTACACACACCTCCCCAAAACAGTCGCAAGGCTGTGAACAAAGTCCATTGGCTTCATAGACAAAGGCCCTGAGGCTTCAAAATTAATCCAACGACAATCGAACCCAGCCATAATCCACTCATGAGTCATAAACCGACCTTTGACCTAACCCCGGATTCACCAACCACCACGTTATTGTTTTGTCTATTTTGTTTGCTTGCTTTTTTTCCCGGGGGGGAGGGGGGGTGGTGGGCTGCCAAAAGTGTGAAGGGTCCCAGTGTTGTACGGCACGTCCACGGGCTTCTTCACCCGTTGCGCCCAATGCCGCCGCCAAATTTTGGTCCGATCCATAAGCCTCCAGCGGCTGGCCCCAAGCGCGAGCCAAGCGGAGAAACAAGTCTAGGTCCTCCAGTAGAGAGGTTAAAGGGTACCAACTTTTTTCTGTCCATTTTAGTAGGGGAACCCTCCCCCCAAAAAAGTTGGTAAAAGGGCACTACTGGGGGACCTAGAAGTGAAACGGACCCGGTAGCGCTGATGGAAATTCGACACGCCCGGAGGTGCCGTGCCAAAGCCATGGTCACCTTTTTGTCAGCTGCCTCACCTTGGGGCTCTGAAGCTCATCGGTAAACCGAACCGCGCGGCTTCCATCAGCTTTCATTATCTGAGGATGGCATATATCGCTGGCACTGGCAGGAGTCTGCAATGGTGATTCCCACTTGGACAGCTTCAAAGGCAAGATAACAAAACAAAAAAACTACGCCACTCCGACCCTGTTCGACTCTGAGAACTCATTGGACTCAATGGACATGGGCCTTTTCTAAACCAAAAAAGCGCCCCAAGAGCTACCAGCAGCCAGATCCCCTCCGCTTGAAAATGGCTGCGGGCCAATTGCCGGCCTGGGGATGCCTAGTTTTGCCGGGATAAGAAAGATGTTGTTCCCCAAGACCATGGGCCATAATCCCAGCAAATGGGGATCCTGGCAGGGGGCCATAATGATCCCTTGGGTCCTGGGATGAATCCAACAGACCACGGATCATAATCCAAATCGTACCCCCAGCAAGCATCCCAATCCCCACTACAAATAGGTTCTAAAACGGGTGCACCTGCCCCAGAATGCTACATTCGTTTGACTCCACAGCCAACAGACTTCCGGAGTTGCCTGGCGACAAGGGACATCTGGTCTCTGACTCAGCATGTAAGACAACAGACATGTGGCAGTTGATGTCATTGGGCGGTCATTGTGTCCTTGGCGCTGGGTTCCCGAATAGCCATACATCCATTGAAGTTCTTGCTCCAAACTAACGGTCGTCGATTTCAAAAGCCCAAACCCCATCTCACTCCCAAATCCCCAAACTCATCTCAAGTTGTCCACTCCATTTTACCAGTCTGCCAGCCTTCCCGGAAAGACGAAAAGGCGAGCGACGCTCATCGCACGCGCGCGGCGCCGTTTTCCGGACCAAAGACTTCCACTATCCCAGGCCCGGTGGGCGGCGGGCCATCCAAAAGAGCGATCGCCGCGGGGCTGAGTCGACTCAGACTCGAAAGGAGGAAGGAGTCTAACGTCGCACCTGGTTTAATACTGGTGCCCCGAACTATGTCAAGGTTCCTCGGCTTCACCCCCCCCCAACTGTTTCGGTGCCAGGATTTATGTCAAGTTGCTTTTGCCGACAAAAAACATCCGGGCAAAAAAGCGGGCCAAACAAATCGGGCAAAAACAGACCGGGCAAACAAGTCAGGGAAAACATTAGCAATGCCTTTTTTGAAGTGGTGCCCAAACAATCACATTCAAGATAACTCATGGGAGCCAGTGATCCTGCTTAATATGATTGTTTAGGGGTCTTGGTTAATTTTCTTAACCAAATACTGGGAATCTAAAAGTAAGTCCTGGCAATACTAAATTTAGACTAGGCAGTACTAAACCAAGTACTGGGAATCTGAGAGTAAGTCCTGGCAATACTAGATTTAGACCAGGCAATACTAAATAAACTAAGTTCTGGCAGTCCAACAGGAAGTGCAAGCAAGACAAAACTAAGTATTGGCAGTGCTCAAGCAATACTTAGGCATCCAAGCTCCCTTGCCAGACCTATATAAGGACCGCGGAGCACTGCTTTGACTGTTCTGGGGACGGGGGAACATTAAACAAGATGCAACATTACCTAGGTCCTCCAGTAGAGAGGTTCGATTAAGGGTACCCTTTCTTCTGTAGTCTCTTTTAATAGGGGAACCCTCCCCAAAAACGAAACGGCAAAAGGGCACTACTGGGGAACCCAGTTCCCCTGATTGTTCCCTACCAAGAGCTGTAGCTTGCCCAGCCCCCGCGTTTTTCGGCTTTTCCGAAGGCCCGCCCTTTGCTGGACACTGCAACCATCGTTTGAAAATCGCAACACATCATCACAAGAATGAGAACCAATCATCGCCGCCTGCGCCTGGCGAAGGGTGCGACTCTGGAGGCGGACACTGACAATTGTGACATGGGCGAACCTTTCGAGCACCAAACGACACCCAGTTTGGGTGTCTAAGGGACCTCCATATTTGACACCCAGTCCTGCACCTTCCACAGAGCAGAATTGCAGTGGCGCCAAAGCCCAACAAAACATAAGAACACCTGCCATGGGTCCACGCCGACTTGGCGGTTTCTGGTACTGGGGGGGGGTCGGGAAGGGCCGGGGGGGGTGGAACCTACCTTTCGGGGTGGTGAAAGAAGAAACCTTCCTTTTTCGCGGCCCGGAGTTCATGAGCACTCTGCTTGCCTGTCTTCGACTGCAAGCAGATGCTGTGTTCTACAGGTCCCCAGTTTAGGGGTGTGAATCTAGGTGTGTGAGCTTGGGATGCCAAAGACATAGCTGCATGTCAACATGTTAACATGGGTGTGTCATTTTTTAGGGGACCCCAAAAATTGTGGGTGTCCTTTTGGCTTCCCTTCAAACCACAGCTAAACTCAAGACAAGACACCCCCGCATGGGATTGACCTTCTGGGAAGAGGAAGTTTGAAGGGGGAGGGTCTATTAATCCTTGGGGTCAAACGCCCATTGAAAGCATTAAAAGCATGATCTTAGGACCGAATTTGGATGAGAATCCTCAACGGTAAACAATGGTGGTTACAACACAATGCATATGCTGTCTACCAGACGCTTGGCACCCGGCAGCCTTTAAAAAACAGGTGCTTATATGAACCCAACCCATTGTATAGACCTGAACCCAAAGGAACCCAAAACCCCTCGTCTCGCACGATCCCTCCGGGACCGATTCCCGGCCTTCAGCGTAACCTAGCCATGAGAGAAACTTCGGACATCACTTGGGTTGGAAGGAACCACCGCATCGGCGGTGATTCTGCCCGAGGGCTTCAACGTTGGGTCTCCCAAAAAAGGGGGGAAACGGTTCTTTTGCCCATCGTCCCCGTACAAAACATATTATCCTAAGGCGCGGACAGTTGTTCATCTGGCCCCCCTCCACCCCCGGCAAAAAGAATAAACATGACATAAATGCGCTCACGCGCGCACACACACACACACTGCTCATTCTCTGCCTTCGCATATCACACGTCTTGTGCCACAAATCTGCGCGGAGTTTTGACACACACACACACACCCTCACGCACGCACACACAGACACAGACACAGACACAGACACACAGACACACAGACACACAGACACACAGACACACAGACACACAGACACAGAGACACAGAGACACAGAGACACAGAGACACAAAGACACAGAGACACAGAGACACAGAGACACAGAGACACAGAGACACAGAGACACAGAGACACAGAGACACAGAGAGACACAGAGACACAGAGAGACACACACAGACACACACAGACACACACAGACACACAGAGACACACAGAGACACACAGAGACACACAGAGACACACAGAGACACACAGAGACACACAGAGACACACAGAGACACACAGAGACACACAGACACACAGAGACACACAGAGACACACAGAGACACACAGAGACACACAGAGACACACAGAGACACACAGAGACACACAGAGACACACAGAGACACACAGAGACACACAGAGACACACAGAGACACACAGAGACACACAGAGACACACAGAGACACACAGAGACACACAGAGAGACACACAGAGACACACAGAGAGACACACAGAGACACACAGACACACAGACACAGACAAAGACACACACACACACAAACACACCAACGTAAAATAAAGAGCGTGGTTTTCCGAAATCAAGATTTCGTTCCGAACCACCGCTCCAAACTCCCCGCGCAACCGAGTAACTAACCCAAGCGAGGCGACTGCCCCTCGCAACCCGAGCGCCAAAAGACCCGCGGGGCGATTTGATTGAGGCCCCGGCAGGCAGCACTCGGACTCCCGAGCCTTGTACCACACCTCCCCGTCGCTCCACCGGATCACCGGCGACCCGCCTCGCCGGCACCGCGACCACCCGGTTGATGGAGGGAGGCAGAAGGATGCGAGGGAAACAAAGAACCACGGCGCGGGGGGGGGGGGGGGGTGGTCCAGGAAAAAAGAAAGAGCCAGGTGCTTGATGTAAGATTCATTTCTCAAAAGAAGGAACTGGGCTTCAGATTTTGAGGAATTGGTTTGGAGACTGGGAGACTGCTGGTTTGGCAGTTAGTGCATGTGCCCTCAACAAGAACCAAAAACCGGATCAAATCCCCAAGTGCTTTGGAGGGGGTGCGGGAGTTACTGGACTTCCCCCGAATCACAACCTCCATTGAAACGATCACCACTTTGAACGTTCCGAAACGGGAAACAGAAGAAACCTTGGCGTAGGCGAGGGAAAACAACAACACAAAAGCAGGTGGTGCTGGGTAAAGAGCAGCCCGGAATATCTAGTGATTCCAGTTAGCTGTATAGCAGGCAACCAAGGGCTTGCCAGCCTTTCACATCGGACATTGGCGAAGGGTTGCCAACTGTAGTTCTAGGGGTTGATTCCTTGCCCATTCTTTCCAACCATCGTTCTTTTCGAAGATCAGCCGTTTTCCCGGGGTTTCTGGATCATGGAGGTTTGCTAGAAAGAAGGATCCCCTGAAAGAATGGGGGAGGTACCCCTAGAATAGTGGCAACGGGGGATCCGCTGGGCAAAGTTAACAGGTCAACAAAAAGCAAGCTGGGGCTGGAAACAAACCTTCCCCCAAAGGCAGGGCCAAACGCAAGAGATCCCCGTTGCGGCCAAAACTTGGCCTTGCTCTTGAAAGCAACAACAAATGAAAAGTACAGGTTCCTGACAAGTGAGTCCTAATCAAAACCCGGTACTGAAGTGGTCGACCCAGAACCATGTAAAGAATTAAGAAGGCGGCCGCAGCTATTTATGGTTGGGATTGTCCCTTACTAACCTTCATCTACCTGGGTTTTGATTGTGGCTCAAGTGGGAGTCTGAACCTCAATGAAGCAAGGCTTGAAGACCATCCCAGACAACCCGAGTTGCAGCTTAGGCTAAGGCTCTGAATAGGCTTCCTTTAAACGAAGGTGGGCTTCCAAACCAGGCTTGTGACCTTTCATATGCGTAAATTTCTTTGGGTCCCCGACAATGAGGTGGCAACCCCTTTTCCTGTGCCGACGCTTGGCTGCACCAACGGAAGTCAGAGCACCGTTACCCACAATTGTCAGCCTGCAAGAGAACCCATCGCCGCTAGTTTCACAGATTCGCCATGAACAGCGCCGAACTGAGCAAGCCAAGCTTCATCCAGAGTACCCAAGTCCCATGGCCGAACTGCGCTTCCTTTGGTGCGGCTCGATCAAATCCCGGACTTGGACTCCTGAAATGGAAGGCTTCCTTTGCCCTTCAAGACCAGGGCCCCGAACGCAAAAAGTGCTCCACTTGTGAGTCCAATTCGGAAAATCCGAGCTGTTTCAACCTTCAAAGGTTGAAAGGCCAAAGATCCGTTGCCGAGTCATACTGAAGTGCACACGAAACTTCGGCGAGAGAAACCCAACGTGCGCCTGACATCGCTATGGTGCCGTGGAAGGTCTTGCCGTGCAAGACCATCATCACGCCTTTGCCTCAGATTGACTTGGGCGCTTGCAACTCCTGAGCCGCCCCCCCTCCCCCCCGTTTTTTGCCACCTCCGAATAGAGGCGCGTACAGGTGGCGCAATGGTTGTCTCGATAATTTCCCTTTAAGCCTACCCCAAAAAGCGTGGCATCACCAAAAGATGGGACGTGGCACGCGGGCCACTGACTTCTTCGTCCCTTGCATAGGAATCATGAGCCAACACACACCTCCCGGCGACTTGCTAAGGTTTCTCAGGTCGGATCTGAAGATGCCTGAAAAATTGCAAGCTACGGAGTCGTCAATTTGGAGTCTACGAATTTGCACAGCAGCTGCAAAAGAGCCGATGGATGAACATCTCGGCGGCGTCTTTTTGGGAAGTGCCCTTTTTGGATCCGTGTCCAGCAGAACCAAAACGAAACCCTGCAGGTGTCTGTTGTTTGTTTTTGCTGCTGTTGTTTTTTGGGGGGAGGGCTATTTTATTGCACAAATGTATAGGGCCTCGTATTCAGCACCAAGCTTTTCGAGCATTTATAAATCCACTGTGGGGATTTGTGCATGCAAGAAAGCACTTCTGCTCTAACTTTTCTACCTCCGCAATCAATCCAGGAGCGAAACCAACTATTGCACAACATATATGATGATGTTGATACAGCATCTAGTTGGGTCCAAAACGCCTCGAATATTGTATGTCCAGGCTGACAATCCCTTGAAGAGCTGCTACACAGTTAGGCAATGCTTGGATTGCTATGTTGGATTTCGGGAACGCAAGGCAGCCGAATCGATGCCGCAGTGCAACTTGTGGAACTTCTGGATGTGTCCAAATATAAAGATCAAAGGGATTTCCACAGTTGGATGGTTCAAATGAAAATTTGCCGGAAGCCAATCATCGGTGGATCCTGCATGCAGGACACTCCGCGACAGAAACATCTTGCCATTTGCATGTCTGGACCTGGCTCGGGACATAAAACACGGGAACATTGCCGATCAGGTGGGGATGCCTTCCTGCTACCCAAAGCTGACCACGTTCCAGGAACAAGTAATGCACCCCCAAAAAATATCCTTGCGGTTTTGGGGAAAACCTGCCCCACACAACCCAAAAAGGGTTCTTGGAGGTCTTAGATGGCCCCCCCTCGCCACATCCGACCAAGGCGCCAAGGGTTTGCAGTGGGCACGGGTCTGACACCTCGTAGCTGCTATCCCAAACCTCGAGCAGACAAGCAGCGACAAACGTGCTCCTTGCACCCCTGGACACGTCAACTGTCCATTCCCGAACAAGACACGTGCTTTCTGTTGGGAATTGCCTGAGATGTAACAGCCGTGCCCACACACACACAGACAAGAACACAATTGAGTGGTAATACACGCTTTGCACGCCGCACGCCGCATGCCGCACGCCGCAGGCGCCGCACGCCCGCCCGCACACTCATAAGCACACACACACACACACGCGCGTACGGAGCTTCAATCGAGCGACGTCATAATTCGCAGCCTGACTCCCACTAACATGGCACCTAACAGGAGTGACACTGATGCCGTGTTTGTGTGCGCACAAGTTGGTGCAGTCCATCTGTATGTGTTCAAGATCTTAATGAGGTCGAGTATATCAACCAAGTAAGCAGACTCAAACCTCACTCCGATGTTCTGCTTGCATCTCATGATGCATGACCCGAACAAATCCCACAGTACAGCAAGCTCAAAAAAAAACAAACCCTGCTCGAAACAGAAAAGACCTGCCAACTGCCTTGGTGCTTTTTGGCTGTGCAAATCCTTCTCGGGATATCAGCTGCGCAGTCGGGAGGACACGAAAAAGGATGGCTGACCTGCTGCTAGGGACTTGATTCGGTTGAGAGGAATTGATCTGATAGCCTATTAGTAAGTTTGATCCATTTTTTATTTGGTTTTGAATTTAGTAGAAGCTAATGCACATTTTACAGTAATTACAGTTTGCCCACGCTTCGCACTGCAAAGAAGGAACGGCCCTCCCATCAAACTTGCGTGCCGAAACATCAGCTTCTGATGATACATTGCCCGGACAAAATTCCGGGTCCTCGTTGAAAGCGCATAACAACCACTCAGCGGCTTGAGCCACGTCGCGTGGGGCGACCCAAGCAGTCCCGCAGTAACCCAAAATTGATCAAGAAAACACCATGTCACCCTTTGCCTCTTTTTCCCGATGCATTGCAGAAGCGAATCCCCTCGAAATCACAGCGGTGATCTGCAAAGAACCAAGACCGGCCTGCCGCAAACACTTGCAAGATTTGCCTTCCCCTTGCACCTACCTCAAGGAACCCTAGGCTTGAGGGCCTAATTCATGGCAAAACTAAACAAAACACCGCTTCCTTGGTTGTGCAACGACCCCTCTGCAAAGAGTTGTTCAACTTGTGGCTTTAATACGGAAAAAAAACATGGATTTCAACCGAAAAGTTAGAAAGTCTAAAGATCCGTTACCCCAATAGCAGCCCGGTTTCTCCTTCTCGGGGCCCAGCCAGCGTCTTGCCCTGGATGAAGCCCACGGGTGTGCCATCGGGCAGCAGCCGCCAGTGGCCCTGGAGATTCCAGGTTTTTGGGAAGAGCCCCAGGCAAGTCGAGGCCGAAGCACCAGAATTGAGGGCCACACCCCCCCCCTCCTGATTAACACTTCCCCCAATTTGGGGATGATTGTGGATCAAGGGGGTGTTTATTGCTCGAACAATCGTTGGAAGTGTCCTTTTTGTGGAAACCTTCCCACTTGGTTTGGATGACTCACAGCCCAGGACCAGCACCTCACACAGAGACGAGCGAGCCAACCAGTGCTTCAAGAGTCCACGTTGGCGAACCCAGCCTCCGTAGCCCCACCCGCATCGCCCACCCGCAAGGGGACCTTAAAAAATTTGCCTGCCAGGAAATAGTCAGGGGCAGGACCTTGCACCTTTCGTACGTGATAAGAGGCAATGTGTTCTTCACTTGCAAACTCACATGATTCAGCAAAAGCCGTGTTTACGGTGCAAAAGCCGGGTTGGCAATGCCGTGGTTTTCCTGCTGTCTCCGAAAAACCGACCAAGAGCTTGGGCTTTCCCAACAAAAAACGACATGCGCCCCCCGAATTTTGTTTGCCCCTCACCGCGTCCCGGCTTATGGAGTGTCTTGTTTGAGGGAATCCTTTTTGGCGTGGTTTTAACCGGGAAAACCAGGGGCTCCCTACTCACTTCTCACTTCTCGAGCGGATGGCAACAAATCCAAACCTTCCGTTTACCTTTAGATTGTCCGGGAACTTAAGAGGTGAGAAAAAAAAAGAATCCACCCACGATCCAAAAACGTGGAGAAAGAGTCTCCTCCAGGTTGTTGGAGATTTGCAGGAGCTCGAGAACGCGCTGGTCGTGGCCCAGGTCCCTCAGAGCATCTTGCTTGCATCACTAAAAGGGGGGCGGGGGCGGGGGGCGGCAGCGAGCCGAGTAGGGATCCACAGTGCACTATCCCCCTAGCCAAGGTAATTACAGACTTCAAAGCTTGCTTCTTTTCGTTCTTGCCTCAAGCTCTCTCAATCTGCCCCGTGACCCTCGACACCAGGAGGGACAATGTCACCGCAGCCATTTTTGGCTCAAAGTACAGTTTTGGTTTTCAAAGTGTAGCTTTCTTGATGTGTCCGGAACTAGATGTCACCGTCACCATCGTCATTTTGGCTCAAGGTGCAAACCAAGCCTGCTCAGCTAGCCTTCATTGCTGTTGCTTTTTGTCTTGCTCCCTATAGCTCCCTCAATCTGTCAAGGCACAGATCAGGCCTTGGCTTCACAGCCAAAATTGCCGCTGCTTTTTGCTGTCGTTGAGCACTGGGGCTACCTCTTGCTGCAGCTACAAGGTACAGATCAGGCCTTGGCTCAGCCGGCCTCTTTTCGTAAATTGCTGCAGATCAGGCCTTGGCTTCACAGCCGACTTCTTTCGTAAATTGCTGCTGTTTTGTTGGTTGCGTTCCTCCTTGCAGCGCGGCCATTTTTGCTCAAGGTACAGATCAGCCTTTTCATAAATTGCTGCTGCTTTTTGTAGTCTTCCTCCTTGCAGCGTGCTGAGCTCTTGCTGGAGCTAGATTTCACCGTAGCATTTTGGCTCCACGCCACTGGGCTACCTCTTGCTTGGGCTACAGCTCTTGCTGGGGCTAGATGCCACCGTAGCCATTTTATAAAACTCAAGGTACAGATCAAGCCTTGGAACCACAGCTGGCCTCTTTTCGTAAATTCCTCAACTTTATAGCCGGCCTCTTTTCATAAATTGCTGCTGCGTTTTGTTCTCCTTGCAGCGCGCTGGGGCTACCTCTTGCTGGAGCTAGATTTCACCGTAGCCTTTTTGGCGCAAGGTACAGATCAGGCCTTGCCTTCCCAGCCTGCCTCTTTTCGTAAATCGCTGCTGCTATTTGCGATCTTCCTCCTGCAGCGCATTGGGCTCTTGCTGGAACTAGATGTCACCGTAGCGCTACCTCTTGCTGGAGCTAGATGACACCGTAGCCATTTTGGCTCAAGGTACAGAGCTTCACAGCCGGCCTCTTTTCGGCAAATTGCTGCTGCTTTTTGTTGTCTTCCTTGCAGCGCACTGGGGCTACCTCTTGCTGGAGCTAGATGTCACCGTAGCCATTTTGGCTCAAGGTACAGATCAGGCCTTGGCTTTGCTGCCGGCCTCTTTTCGGCAAATTGCTGCTGCTTGTTGTTGTCTTCTTCCTTGCAGCGCGCTGGGGCTACCTGCTGGAGCTAGATGTCACCATAGCCATTTTGGCTCAAGGTGCAGATCAGGCCTTGGCTTTGCTGCCTCTTTTCGGCAAATTGCTGCTGCTGTTTGTTGTCTTCTTCCTTGCAGCGCACTGGGGCTACCTCTTGCTGGAGCTAGATGTCACTGTAGCCATTTTGGCTCAAGGTACAGACAGGCCTTGTCTTTGCTGCCGGCCTCTTTTCTGCAAATTGCTGCTGCTTTTTGTTGTCTTCTTCCTTGCAACGCACTGGGGCTACCTTTTGCTGGAGCTAGATGTCACCATAGCCATTTTGGCTCAAGGTACAGATCAGGCCTTGGCTTTGCTGTCGGCCTCTTTCTGGCAAATTGCTGCTGCTTGTTGTTGTCTTCTTCCTTGCAGCGCACTAGACCCTACCTCTTGCTGGAGCTAGATATCACCGTAGCCATTTTGGCTCAAGGTACAGAACAGGCCTTGGCTTTGCTGCCTCTTTTCTGCAATTGCTGCTGCTATTTGCGATCTTCCTCCTGCAGCGCATTGGGTGGGCTCTTGCTGGACTTAGATGTCACCGTAGCGCAACCTCTTGCTGGAGCGAGATGTCACCGTAGCCATTTTGGCTCAAGGTACAGAGCTTCACAGCCGGCCTCTTTTCGGCAAATTGCTGCTGCTTTTTATTGTCTTCCTTGCAGCGCACTGGGGCTACCTCTTACTGGAGCTAGATGTCACCGTAGCCATTTTGGCTCAAGGTACAGATCAGGCCTTGGCTTTGCTGCCGGCCTCCTTTCGGCAAATTGCTGCTTTTTGTTGTCTTCTTCCTTGCAGCGCACTGGGGCTACCTCTTGCTGGAGCTAGATGTCACCGTAGCCATTTTGGCTCAAGGTACAGATCAGGCCTTGGCTTTGCTGCCAGCCTCTTTTCGGCAAATTGCTGGCCTCTTATTGCTGCTGCTTTTGTGGTCTTCTTCCTTGCAGCGCACTGGGGCTACCTCTTGCTGGAGCTAGATGTCACCGTAGCCATTTTGGCTCAAGGTACAGATCCGGCCTTGGCCTTGCTGCCGGCCTCTTTTCGGCAAATTGCTGCTGCTTTTTGTTGTCTTCTTCCTTGCAGCGCACTGGGGCTACCTCTTGCTGGAGCTAGATGTCACCGTAGCAATTTTGGCTCAAGGTACAGAACAGGCCTTGGCTTTGCTGCCGGCCTCTTTTCGGCAAATTGCTGCTGCTTTTTGTTGTCTTCTTCCTTGCAGCGCACTGGGGCTACCTCTTGCT
>CAUJNA010000722.1:54637-121391 GCA_963377175.1 Effrenium voratum | reverse complement strand
TACCTCTTGCTGGAGCTTTTGGCTCAAGGTACAGATCAGGCCTTGGCTTTGCTGCCGGCCTCTTTTCGGCAAATTGCTGCTGCTTTTTGTTGTCTTCTCACTGGGGCTACCTCTTGCTGGAGCTAGATGTCACCGTAGCCATTTTGGCTCAAGGTACAGATCAGGCCTTGGCTTTGCTGCCGGCCTCTTTTCGGCAAATTGCTGCTGCTTTTTGTTGTCTTCTTGCGCACTGGGGCTACCTGTTGCTGGAGCTAGATGTCACCGTAGCCATTTTGGCTCAAGGTGCAGATCTTGGCCTTGGCTTTGCTGCCGGCCTCTTTTCGGCAAATTGCTGCTGCTTATTGTTGTCTTCTTCCTTGCAGCGCACTGGGGCTACCTCTTGCTGGAGCTAGATGTCACCGTAGCCATTTTGGTGGCTCAAGGCCTTGGCTTTGCTGCCGGCCTCTTTTCGGCAAATTGCTGCTTTTTATTCTTCTTCCTTGCAGCGCACTGGGCCTACCTCTTGCTGGACCTAGATGTCACCGTAGCCATTTTGGCTCAAGGTACAGATCGGGCCTTGGCTTTGCTTCCGGCCTCTTTGCGGCAAATTGCTGCTGCTTTTTGTTGTCTTCTTCCTTGCAGCGCACTGGGGCTACCTCTTGCTGGACCTAGATGTCACCGTAGCCATTTTGGCTCAAGGTACAGATCAGGCCTTAGCTTTGCTGCCGGCCTCTTTTCGGCAAATTGCTGCTGCTTTTTGTTGTCTTCTTCCTTGCAGCGCACTGGGCCTACCTCTAAGTTGGTAAGGTTCATAAAGGTTCCAACGCAACAACCTGCCTCTAGTCAGTGCCTCTCTCTCTTTTTTAAAAAACAACCTGCCTCTTAGAGGCGGCGGCCATTGTTTCAACCTGCCTGTCTTTTGCCCGTGTACTGCCTCCACCACAGGGGAAGTAAGGATTATATTACGAGTATATTAAATGGGAGCCTTGAAAAAGTAAAAGATTCATATGTCGTTGTATGTGTCATGTATTGTTTATTTCTATTTTATGAGCAAGCAAGACATCGCACGAAAAAAACAGGGGCTCCGCTTGCAGTTATCACCAAATATGAAAGGGCTCGGGAAGTGAAAGCAATGAAGCCAAGCAGCAGAAATGAACGGGTTCTGTTTCTGTGAGAACAAAGAGAAAACGAAACAGACATGACGAGGGCCCACGTTATTTAGAGGAGACAGAAACTATGGGGCCCAATTTATCTAAAACAAATGGGAGAGGAGACAGAAACTGTGGGGGCCCAACCAAAACAAATCGGAAATGAAGGGGGCCGAAATGATTCGAATGCAAAGACCAATGCGTGCAATTAGTGATACTGTGCTTCTAAATCAAGCCTTTCAATATTGATTCATTTTATGATACTTGGCGCGTGCAATATTGAGCTGAACAGGATGGGACTAGAGGCAGGCTCATAGTGATCGTCGCAAGAAAATACAACCAAACAACACAATGGGCAGGCTGAAACGAACAAGGTTTGAGTTTGGAAGCAGGTTCATAATGGTCAGAATACAGAACAAATCAACCTCAGTCCACATCCACAGCCGGCTCTCTCTTGCGAGCCCCGGGAGGCTTAGCCAGGGCCCACATCTCCTTGCACAGGCGTGTCTGTGACTCTGCCCGGTAGAACTTTGTCTGGACCTGGGCACTATGGCCAAGGAAATGGTCTAGCGTTGCGTCATTGCAAATCTTGGGAGCGTCAGCTCGGTTCAAATGGCGCTTGAGGCGGTCCTCAAAAGCGCGACGCACGTCATTAGACGTGGCCCGAGAAACGCGATCGATTTGCTTTCGCAACGTGTCCTTGCTAAAAAAAGTTGAACAGGGGGACTTTGTTCATTCCAGCTCTCAGCCCCCCCTCAATGCTGGCGTCTCCGAATTTCGCCCTCAGAATTGGCACGTCCTGCGCAGGGTTTGTTGGGATCTGGAACCATTGTAAGAATTAAGGCGGAGGCAGGTTGAAGCGGTTTTGAGGGAGGCAGGTTTAAAAGCGCGCGAACATAAGCATGTTGGAAAGAACTGAAGGCAGGTTGAAAAGAACGCTATTGGAGGCAGGTTGAAACAAATCCCGTGTTCGCAGTCCTTGTCAATGTACGACTTCAACAACGCGGTCCACCGAGGCGGCAGGAACTTCCGAGCAACCATGTACTTCATGGACATCCTCAATTTGGGCTCCCTTTTGGTTGGGGTCGCGCCAACCGGCACGAACACCGTGACCCCGTCGTTCCTGATCAGCAAATCCCGGTTGACCTAAGGACCAAGAAGGGTGCTACCTGTGAGTTTTAATTGCAGGGAAACACGAACGAGCAACTATCGGCCAAGAAGCCGCTAGGTGATATGCCGTGTGTAGCCGGTCAAAGGTCATGGCAATAAACTGCCAACAGATTCTTGCGGCCCTCTGTACCTGCCGCAACATGAATTTGGGAGGCAGGCTGATTTAGCTGAATAAGAACTGGTTTCAAATAGGAAGGAATGCTAAACAGAAAGCTCTGGCCTGCATGAACTGACGGTTTGCAGCAGGCGCGTTGGGATCCAGTGCCGCGATCCGGGCCTCCAGCCGCTGGATCTTCATGTCCCAAGCCAGAGACGTCGCCAGAAGCCCTTCCGCTGTCAGTGGCTCCAACCTTGCCTCTGTCTCCGCGAGCGGCTCGTTGACTCTGCTTTGGGCGGAGGCCGAAGACTTGGCCAAGGACCGCAGCCGCTTGAGCAATTTGCCAGCCCGTGCGGTGCGTTGCTTCTTGGTCTCGCCGATCCGAAGCGGCCGAGTGTAGCAGAGACATTGGCATGCCACAGACAAGGAACGACCAGCCAGCGAAATTGTGGATGGAGCAAACCGCGTTCCTCTAGAATTCAAAGCCTCCTGCATGTGATTGAAATACGCCTGGGTTGACGGGAAGGTTAATATCGAATCAAACACCGCAAACATGAAATAAAGGTATAAGGTACATATGGCCAAACTGGAAAGGCAGGTTGATGTGCAGTTGAAACGCTTCCAAATTGGCTCGGGTGAAATGCTCGTGAATGATGACCGGGCCATCAGGCAGAAGGCCTTCGCGATCAAGATGGCCGAGGAACAGCAGCACTTGGCGCCAGTGCAAGACTGCTGTCTGCGGCCCCGCTGTGTCCCCACGACCACCTCGTCGCAACGCCCCACCGTCGACCACGGACTTCGTCACAAGGCGGTGGAAGCGTTCTTCCTCTCCTTGTGTGTAACGCAACTAACACCAGAGCTCGGGAATGTTCACGGACAAGTTAGGACAAACAACAAAAAACACAAGAAAAGGAATGTTCCAAACAAATTGACAAAGTGGCCGTCCGCAAGCCTGCTGGCTGCCAGGGACCGCTTGTTCTTGGGCGCCTCCCCTTTCTTGAAGGGGGTGCGCCCAGACAAGTCGTATCCCATCTTGCGCTTCGCGCCCTCGCCCTTGCTCGCAGCTGGCTTTGGGCTTTTGCTTGCGGCTGGCTTCGAGGGCTTGGGGGGCTCCTAAGGCGAGGGCGGGGGAACGCTGATTTAAGAAAAGAGGGAAAGCAATGTTGCTTTGATGAAGGGGAAGGCTGATTTGATAAAATGGAACAGGAAGGTTGATGTGACGGTCCTCCTGGGCAGGCCATATCGAATCATAGTGGTTGGCCCCCACATATGCCAGCATGAAAGTCTTCAAGGCCTCCCCAACCACGGGGTTGTAGCAAGTCTCGAATTGGTACATCCCAGTGCACCTACTCATACCGTACACCAGCAAAGATCGTTGGAAAACAGTGCAGTAGGCTTGCATCTCGACATGGCCTCCCCAAGCGTTGCGGGAGGCCATGGCTGCTACATAGTCCGGAATATGGCCCGGAGACAACAGCTCCGCCTCATGCCAATATGTGTCCGGATTGCGGGCGATTTCGTCGAGCAGCTTCGCGCGAATCACGCTGGCTTCGGAGCCTCTAAGCGGGGTTTCAAGAAGAAGTTCAAGAAGGGCAGGGGACCGGTCAGAGGCAGGTTGAAAAACCATAACACAGGGAACCGGTCAGAGGCAGGTTGAAAAACCATAGGTTAGAGGCAGGCTGAAAAACCATAACACAGGGAACCGGTCAGAGGCAGGTTGAAAAACCATAGGTCAGAGGCAGGTTGAAAAACATAATGTTGGCTGAGTAAACAATAATATTGGCTTGCCCGAAAGGCCTTCAAACCGAGCCAGGGCGTGAAACAGGCACTGGTTGTCCCCCGGCTCAAGCACCCGAGCCAGTCCAAGCGAGGCGAAGAAACTGTCGATGTTGGCTGCCAGCAACCGCCCTTTCAAGGCTTCAGCCTTGCTGATGATCAGCCCGCTTTGGGTGCCGATCCGGGCGCGGTGAGCCTTCAAATACTCCACCGCTTCATTGGTCGGATACATGCAGGAAAGCAAGTCCAAAAGGGGGTCGTCCACATCAGGCTGGATCTGCTTGATGTGGCTAACCAAATCGGCAATTTCCTGGAATAAGTTCCCATCAAGGTTCTCACAAGTATAGCTTAAGAGGAATTAGTTGGAGGCAGGTTGAAAAAAGAGAAACTGGCTGCTTGCATGTTTATCGCTCCTGCGCCATAGCTGTGTTGGAATCGCGGTCACCCGCAGAAGACGTTGCGTCCTCACAGCTTACCAAACAAGACCTCTCAAAAACAGAAATAGGAAGGATGAAAGGGAAGGTAAGGTTGAAAAAACCCTGTTGCTCCTGCACCAACTCTTTGTCCGCCGTAGCTGTGTTGGAATCGCGGTCACCCGCAGAAGACGTTGCGTCCTCACAGTTTATCAAACAAGACCTCTCAAAAAGAGAAATAGGAAGGATGAAAGGGAAAGGGTAAGGTTGAAAAACATTTTTTGGCTGGTCCTGACAACTGGCCAGCCAGTCTTCCAAGAAAAGCACATAGTCCGGGGTCGGATCGTCGGACATGGCTACCAAGTACTCGTCCACCTCTGCCCCCAAAGCCTCCAAAGCTTGGATTGCCTCCTTTGCGCGAGAGATGAGGAGGACAGCCATTGCAGAAGGATGAAGAAAGGATGGATCGAAGAAGCTGTGATGCGAAAAGCTTCGGATGAGACTGACATGTCCGAAGCCCGTTCACGAGTCAGGCTGATCCTACACAATAACATGTTTCTTTTAAAAAAAGAAATCGAAAGTGGTTTTGTTGTTGTTCCAGTAATCCCCGCCTGGACACCTTGTTGCCTCAACACCTCCTACTGGCAAAACCAAGACCTCGACCGTTGAACGAACTAGCAAGCTGAAGAAACAGGGTGCTTTTACCAAAACCCCTATCTCTTTTAATTCAGCATTGCCGGATCTTGGTCCTGCTTTGTCAACCTGCCTGTGGATGACCTGTCATAAGGCTGAAAAAAAATCCGCGTAATCACCTACTACTTGCTGGAGCTAGATGTCACCGTAGCCATTTTGGCTCAAGGGTACAGATCAGGCCTTGGCTTTGCTGCCGGCCTCTTTTCGGCAAATCGCTGCTGCTTTCTGTTGTCTTCTTCCTTGCAGCGCACCGGGGCTACCTCTTGCTGGAGCTAGATGTCACCGTAGCCATTTTGGCTCAAGGTACAGATCAGGCCTTGGCTTTGCTGCCGGCCTCTTTTCGGCAAATTGCTGCTGCTTTTTTGTTGTCTTCTTCCTTGCAGCGCACTGGGGCTACCTCTTCCTGGACCTAGATGTCACCGTAGCCATTTTGGCTCAAGGTACAGATCAGGCCTTGGCTTTGCTGCCGGCCTCTTTTCGGCAAATTGCTGCTGCTTTTTGTTGTCTTCTTCCTTGCAGCGCCCTGGGGCTACCTCTTGCTGGAGCTAGATGTCACCGTAGCTATTTTGGCTCAAGGTACAGATCAGACCTTGGCTTTGCTGCCGGCCTCTTTTCCGCAAATTGCTGCTGCGTTTTGTTGTCTTCTTCCTTGCAGCGCACTGGGGCTACCTCTTGCTGGAGCTAGATGTCACCGTAGCCATTTTGGCTCAAGGTACAGATCAGGCCTTGGCTTTGCTGCCGGCCTCTTTGGCAAATTGCTGCTGCTTTTTGTTGTCTTCTTCCTTGCAGCGCACTGTACCTCTTGCTGGAGCTAGATGTCACCGTAGCCATTTCGGCTCAAGGTACAGATCAGGCCTTGGCTTTGCTGCCGGCCTCTTTTCGGCAACTTCTTCCTTGCAGCGCACTGGGGCTACCTCTTGCTGGAGCTAGATGTCACCGTAGCCATGTTGGCAAAAGGTACAGATCAGGCCTTGGCTTTGCTGCCGGCCTCTTTTCGGCAAATTGCTGCTGCTTTTTGTTGTCTTCTTCCTTGCAGCGCACTGGGGGCTACCTCTTGCTGGAGCTAGATGTCACCGTAGCCATTCTGGCTCAAGGTACAGATCAGGCCTTGGCTTTGCTGTCGGCCTCTTTTCGGCAAATTGCTGCTGCTTTTTGTTGTCTTCTTGCGCACTGGGGCTACCTCTTGCTGGAGCTAGATGTCACCGTAGCCATTTTGGCTCAAGGTACAAATCAGGCCTTGGCTTTGCTGCCGGCCTCTTTTTGGCAAATTGCTGCTGCTTTTTGTAGTCTTCTTCCTTGCAGCGCACTGGGGCTACCTCTTGCTGGAGCTAGATGTCACTGTAGCCATTTGGCTCAAGGTACTGGCTTTGCTGCCGGCCTCTTTTCGGCAAATTGCTGCTGCTTTTTGTTGTCTTCTTCCTTGCAGCGCACTGGGGCTACCTCTTGCTGGACCTAGATGTCACCGTAGCCATTTTGGCTCAAGGTACAGATCAGGCCTTGGCTTTGCTGCCGGCCTCGCTGCTGCTTTTTGTTGTCTTCTTCCTTGCAGCGCACTGGGGCTACCTCTTGCTGGAGCTAGATGTCACCGTAGCCATTTTGGCTCAAGGTACAGATCAGGCCTTGGCTTTGCTGCAGCACACTGGGGCCACCTCTTGCTGGACCTAGATGGGCTCTAGGCGTTGGCTTTGCTGCCGGCCTGTTTTCGGCAAATTGCTGCTGCTTTTTGTTGTCTTCTTCCTTGCAGCGCACTGGGGCTACCTCTTGCTGGAGCTAGATGTCACCGTGGCCATTTTGGCTCAAGGTATAGATCAGGCCTTGGCTTTGCTGCCGGCCTCCTTTCGGCAAATTGCTGCTGCTTTTTGTTGTCTTCTTCCTTGCAGCGCACTGGGGCTACCTCTTGCTGGAGCTAGATGTCACCGTAGCCATTTTGGCTCAAGGTACAGATCAGGACTTGGACTTACTGCCGGCCTCTTTTCGGCAAATTGCTGCTGCTTTTTGTTGTCTTCTTGCGCACTGGGGCTACCTCTTGCTGGAGCTAGATGTCACAGCCATTAGGTACAGATCAGGCCTTGGCTCAGGCCTTGGCTTTGCTGCCGGCCTCGCTGCTGCTTTTTGTTGTCTTCTTCCTTGCAGCGCACTGGGGCCACCTCTTGCTGGTGCTAGATGTCACCGTAGCCATTTTGGCTCAAGGTACAGATCAGGCCTTGGCTTTGCTGCCAGCCTCTTTTCGGCAAATTGCTGCTGCTTTGTGTTGTCTTCTTCCTTGCAGCGCACTGGGGCCACCTCTTGCTGGAGCTAGATGTCACCGTAGCCAATTTGGCTCAAGGTACAGATCAAGCCTTGGCTTTGCTGCCGGCCTCCTTTCGGCAAATTGCTGCTGCCTTTTGTTGTCTTCTTCCTTGCAGCGCACTGGGCTACCTCTTGCTGGAGCTAGATGTCACCGTAGCCATTTTGGCTCAAGGTACAGATCAGGCCTTGGCTTTGCTGCCGGCCTCTTTTCGGCAAATTGCTGCTGCTTTTTGTTGTCTTCTTCCTTGCAGCGCACTGGGGCTACCTCTTGCTGGAGCTAGATGTCACCGTAGCCATTTTGGCTCAAGGTACAGATCAGGCCTTGGCTTTGCTGCCGGCCTCTTTTCGGCAAATTGCTGCTGCTTTTTGTTGTCTTCTTCCTTGCAGCGCACTGGGGCTACCTCTTGCTGGAGCTAGATGTCACCGTAGCCATTTTGGCTCAAGGTACAGATCAGGCCTTGGACTTACTGCCGGCCTCTTTTCGGCAAATTGCTGCTGCTTTTTGTTGTCTTCTTCCTTGCAGCGCACTGGGGCTACCTCTTGCTGGAGCTAGATGTCACCGTAGCCTTTTTTGCTCAAGGTACAGATCAGGCCTTGGCTTTGCTGCCGGCCTCTTTTCGGCAAATTGCTGCTGCTTTTTGTCGTCTTCTTCCTTGAAGGTATAGATCAGGCCTTGGCTTTGCTGCCGGCCTCTGTTCGGCAAATTGCTGCTGCTTTTTGTTGTCTTCTTCCTTGCAGCGCACTGGGGCTACCTCTTGCTGGAGCTAGATGTCACCGTAGGGTACAGATCAGGCCTTGGCTTTCTTTTCAGCAAATTGCTGCTGCTTTTTTTTGTCTTCTTCCTTGCAGCGCACTGGGCCTACCTCTTGCTGGAGCTAGATGTCACCGTAGCCATTTTGGCTCAAGGTACAGATCAGGCCTTGGCTTTGCTGCCGGCCTGTTTTCGGCAAATTGCTGCTGCTTTTTGTTGTCTTCTTCGTCACCGTAGCCATTTTGGCTAGGCCTTGGCTTTGCTGCCGGCCTCTTTTCGGCAAATTGCTGCTGCTTTTTGTTGTCTTCTTCCTTGCAGCGCGAGCTAGATGTCACCGTAGCCATTTTGGCTCAAGGTACAGATCAGGCCTTGGCTTTGCTGCCGGCCTCTTTTCGGCAAATTGCTGCTGCACTTTGTTGTCTTCTTCCTTGCAGCGCACTGGAGCTACCTCTTGCTGGACCTAGATGTCACCGTGGCCTCTTTTCGGCAAATTGCTGCTGCTTTTTGTTGTCTTCTTCCTTGCAGCGCACTGGGGCTACCTCTTGCTGGAGCTAGATGTCACCGTAGCCATTTTGGCTCAAGGTACTGATCAGGCCTTGGCTTTGCTGCCGGCCTCTTTTCGGCAAATTGCTGCTGCTTTTTGTTGTTTTCTTCCTTGCAGCGCGCTGGGGCTACCTCTTGCTGGAGCTAGATGTCACCGTAGCCATTTTGGCTCAAGGTACAGATCAGGCCTTGACTTTGCTGCCGGCCTCTTTTCGGCAAATTGCTGCTGCTTTTTGTTGTCTTCTTCCTTGCAGCGCACTGGGGCTACCTCTTGCTGGAGGCAGATGTCACCGTAGCCATTTTGGCTCAAGGTATTGCTGCCCACCTCTTTTCGGCAAATTGCTGCTGCTTTTTGTTCTGGCCTACCTCTTGCTGGAGCTAGATGTCACCGTAGCCATTTGGCTCAAGGTACAGATCAGGCCTTGGCTTTGCTGCCGGCCTCTTTTCGGCAAATTGCTGCTGCTTTTTGTTGTCTTCTTCCTTGCAGCGCACTGGGGCTACCTCTTGCTGGAGCTAGATGTCACCGTAGCTATTTTGGCTCAAGGTACAGATCAAGACTTGGCTTTGCTGCCGGCCTCTTTTCGGCAAATTGCTGCTGCTTTTTGTTGTCTTCTTCCTTGCAGCGCACTGGGGCTACCTCTTGCTGGAGCTAAATGTCACCGTAGCCATTTTGGCTCAAGGTACAGATCAGGCCTTGGCTTGCTGCCAGCCTCTTTTCGGCAAATTGCTGCTGCTTTTTGTTGTCTTCTTCCTTGCAGCGCGCTGGGGCTACCTCTTGCTGGAGCTAGATGTCACCGTAGGGTACAGATCAGGCCTTGGCTTTGCTGCTGACCTCTTTTCTGCAAATTGCTGCTGCTTTTGTGTTGTCTACTTCTTTGCAGCGCACTGGGGCTACCTCTTGCTGGAGCTAGATGTCACCTTGCAGCGCCGCACTGGGGCTACCTCTTGCCTTGCTGGAGCTAGATGTCACCGTAGCCATTTTGGCTCAAGGTACAGATCAGGCCTTGGCTTTGCTGCTGGCCTGTTTTCGGCAAATTGCTGCTGCTTTTTGTTGTCTTCTTCCTTGCAGCGCACTGGGGCTACCTCTTGCTGGATGTCACCGTAGCCATTTTGGCTCAAGGTACAGATCAGGCCTTGGCTTTGCTGCCGGCCTCTTTTCGGCAAATTGCTGCTGCTTTTTTTGTCTTCTTCCTTGCAGCGCTCTGGGGCTACCTCTTGCAGGAGCTAGATGTCACCGTAGCCATTTTGGCTCAAGGTACAGATCAGGCCTTGGCTTTGCTGCCGGCCTCTTTTCGGCAAATTGCTGCTGCTTGTTGTTGTCTTCTTCCTTGCAGCGCACTGGGGCTATTGCTGGAGCTAGGATGTCACCGCAGCCATTTTGGCTCAAGGTACAGATCAGGCCTTGGACTTACTGCCGGCCTCTTTTCGGCAAATTGCTGCTGCTTTTTGTTGAGGCCTTGGCTTTGCTGCCGGCCTCTTTTCGGCAAATTGCTGCTGCTTTTTCACCGTAGCCATTTTGGCTCAAGGTACAGATCAGGCCTTTGCTTTGCTGCCGGCCTCTTTTCGGCAAATTGCTGCTGCTTTTTGTTGTCTTCTTCCTTGCAGCGCTCTGGGGCTACCTCTTGCAGGAGCTAGATGTCACCGTAGCCATTTTGGCTCAAGGTACAGATCAGGCCTTGGCTTTGCTGCCGGCCTCTTTTCGGCAAATTGCTGCTGCTTGTTGTTGTCTTCTTCCTTGCAGCGCACTGGGGCTATTGCTGGAGCTAGGATGTCACCGCAGCCATTTTGGCTCAAGGTACAGATCAGGCCTTGTCTTTGCTGCCGGCCTCTTTTCGACAAATTGCTGCTGCTTTTTTTGTTGTCTTCTTCCTTGCAGCGCACTGGGGCTACCTCTTGCAGGAGCTAGATGTCACCGTAGCCATTGTGGCTCAAGGTACAGATCAGGCCTTGGCTTTGCTGCCGGCCTCTTTTCGGCAAATCGCCATTTTGGCTCAAGGTACAGATCAAGCCTTGGCTTTGCTGCTGGCCTCTTTTCGGCAAATTGCTGCTGCTTTTTGTTGTCTTCTTCCTTGCAGCGCACTGGGGCTACCTCTTGCTGGAGCTAGATGTCACCGTAGCCATTTTGGCTCAAGGTACGGATCAGGCCTTGGCTTTGCTGCCGCCTCTTTTCGGCAAATTGCTGCTTTTTGGTGTTTTCTTCCTTGCAGCGCACTGGGGCTACCTCTTGCTGGAGCTAGATGTCACCGTAGCCATTTTGGCTCAAGGTACAGATCAGGCCTTGGCTTTGCTGCCGGCCTCTTTTCGGCAAATTGCTGCTGCTTTTTGTTGTCTTCTTCCTTGCAGCGCACTGGGGCTACCTCTTGCTGGAGCTAGATGTCACCGTAGCCATTTTGGCTCAAGGTGCAGATCAGGCCTTGGCTTTGCTGCCGGCCTCTTTTCGGCAAATTGCTGCTGTTTTTTGTTGTCTTCTTCCTTGCAGCGCACTGGGGCTACCTCTTGCTGGAGCTAGATGTCACCGTAGCCATTTTGGCTCAAGGTGCAGATCAGGCCTTGGCTTTGCTGCCGGCCTCTTTTCGGCAAATTGCTGCTGCTTTTTGTTGTCTTCTTCCTTGCAGCGCAATGGAGCTGCCGTATTTGCGATCAGGCCTCTGCCGGCCTCTTTCGGCAGCAATTTTGGCTCAAGGTGCAGATCAGCCTTGGCTTTGCTGCCGCCTCTTTTCGGCAAATTGCTGCTGCTTTTTGTCTTCTTCCTTGCAGCACTGGGGCTACCTCTTGCTGGAGCTAGATGTCACCGTAGCCATTTTGGCTCAAGGTACAGATCAGGCCTTGGCTTTGCTGCCAGCCTCTTTTCGGCAAATTGCTGCTGCTTTTTGTTGTCTTCTTCCTTGCAGCGCACTGGGGCTACCTCTTGCTGGAGCTAGATGTCACCGTAGCCATTTTGGCTCAAGGTACAGATCAGGCCTTGGCTTTGCTGCCGGCCTCTTTTCGGCAAATTGCTGCTGCTTTTTGTTGTCTTCTTCCTTGCAGCGCACTGGGGCTACCTCTTGCTGGAGCTAGATGTCACCGTAGCCATTTTGGCTCAAGGTACAGATCAGGCCTTGGCTTTGCTGCCGGCCTCTTTTCGGCAAATTGCTGCTGCTTTTTGTTGTCTTCTTCCTTGCAGCGCACTGGGGCTACCTCTTGCTGGAGCTACAAGTAGATGTCACCGTAGCCATTTTGGCTCAAGGTGCAGATCAGGCCTTGGCTTTGCTGCCGGCCTCTTTTCGGTAAATTGCTGCTGCTTTTTGTTGTCTTCTTCCTTGCAGCGCACTGGGGCTACCTCTTGCTGGAGCTAGATGTCACCGTAGCCATTTTGGCTCGGGCCTCTTGTCTTTTCCGCGTATTCCTCCTCTCCTGCCTGATCCGCTTCACACGTCCGTACAGTTGGCTGAGGAAAAGCCCTGAAGGGGAAAAGACGTGAAGGCAGCCAGAAGGGAAAGGACATGCAATCCATCCTTCACAAACTTCAGGCTTCGGTTTCGAAAAAGACAACTCCGCACAAACGAAGCGCACATGTCCAGCCTTCCGTTGCTTCCGTTTGGTTTTGTGTCCCCCACACGCCCCCCCCTCCCAACTTCAAAAAGAAAGTCACCACCCCCCCCCCTCAACAGACTCGGAGGGGAGTCCAAAACGCTCGGGGCCAGCTTCTTTAGAATGATGGCCGCACGACCCCAAAACAGCCATCGGGAGGTCATTCCACAGACCATTTGCCATGGAGACGTCCTGGCTCAGACAATTTCGTGGTAAGCAGCTTGGGATCGAACAGATGATCTCTCAAATGCATGACAAAAAACAAGGCTTGCGAATTGGGCTGTCCTCCCAAAATCAAACAGGGGCGAAATTCGATGTGACGTTCAAAGAATCTGAGAAGACAGGAGTCCAAGGAGTTGTTCGCGAATGATTTTCCGCGGTCGCTTGCGCAAATGCCTAAGAAATGAACATGCATGCTCACGAAAGGTCCCAGAAAAAAAATAAAAGAAAAAACCGCCTCCTGAACATGTGATTAAAAACAAAAAAACACCTCGCTGAGAGTTCGGGAGGGAAACCTCAAGTGACCTCTTGGAAAGGGAAATCCTTACCCTCCCAATGAGCGTGTTGTTTTTTTCCCGAGAAAGGGAAACATGGTCTGCCAGGAACTGTGCAGGTGCCGGTTTGTTTTTGAGAGGGGTACCGGTAGTTGCTTAGTCCCAAAAGCTCGCATCTCACCATTCGGGTGCCGCTCTCCCGCTCTCAGTCACCTGACAATGAGAGCTCCTGGGTTTGAGACCGTCGCCCCTTTGTTTCCGCAAGATATTCGGTATTAGATACACCAATTTTTCAACCCGGCTTGCCCATCTATTTCTAAAGCGATCAAAAGGACACCTGTGGATGGACGAAATCCTGCACCACCAAAGAAACCATGGTTGAAACCATAACGTTGCCTATTGCGATTTCGCCCATGTTCGCCGAACGGAATGAGACCCCACCTGAAACCCACCGCATTCTGAAATCTCGCCTACTGTTGGACAAAATCCTCGCACCAGGTGCGTATCGCAGGATTTCATCCATCCCAACTGACACGAAGTGGATTCTGTCCAGCGTCTTCAAACCCTTCTGGTTCCAATCTTGAGGACACCCCAAACACCGTGGGGAAACAACAGCATCTCTCCCCACTGAAATGTTTGAACGGGTATGTCTTTTTTCAGGTTGGACACCCCAAAATGCCGGGCTTTCCTTTTCGACGCAATTGGTGGTTCTTCATTTGGCTCCCTTTAAAGCAACCCAAACAGGTACCAACTCGCAAAAAACAGCACACCCAGTTGGACACACCGACCCAAACCAGGTATCAATCACCGAAAATCACCGAGAAGACTCACCGGTTTCAACCCGTTTCAACCCGGACGGTCCGCTTCTTCTCCACTAAAATCAAGACCCACGGCGCGACGGACCCTGAAAAACCCCCACGACTGGCGGCTTCCTTCAGGTACCGAGACGAGTCTGCTTCCTTTAGGTTCCAACAGGGCAACCCCCCCCCAAAAAAAAGATGTACCAACAAATCCACTCCCAAAAAATAGATAAAAGAATGCACCAACAAATGAACTCTACCCGCCACATGGACCTGGACTAAGCCGAAACGACGCCAAAAACCCACTCGCTGAGCCCCCGCGCCCGTTGAGGCCGCTGGACACCGGGGAGGACATGAGGCTCTCCACGCGCTTGGCCACTGCAGGCGAAGCGGCGGGCGAAGCGGAGGCGAAGCGGCGCGGTTGGGCGCCTTCCCTCGCCTCCGAGGTTTTGGCCGCCCAAAAAAAGAAGTCGCCCAGGAGCTCGTTCTGTTTGCCGCGGAGATGGTCCAAACCCCAGAAGTGGCTAAAAGTCTGGGAAGTGAGGGAGTGAGCTGTTGAGGGGTCCTGGCTTGGACGATTCTCCTGACAAGAATCGGGAGGTTCCATGTTAGTGGGCTGCCAGCAACGTGGACAGTGGACAGATAATGCCGCCAGCTTGATAACGCACGACCACAGAAAACTTTGACAAAACGGGCGACAAATAACAAAACACGAGAAGCTACCAGCAGAAATCACAGCTGCACGACTCGCGAACTCAAAGTATGATTTGCAGCCCAGTGTTTGCTCAGTCAAGATACACAGAGGATCTTTACCAAATGGCCGAGAAAGGCGAGCCAACTGCTTGAAGCCTTGGATTTATCCCAGATGTTGATCTGCTTGTTCACTCTTTTGACACCCTTTAATACTCTTCAGTACTTTTTTTTGTCATCCAAGACAACACATAGAACCACTGCCAAGGAAGCGCAGAATTCTTTGGTTCAAGGAGGAAGAAAACCACCACATCGCGCCAAGGGGGTACAACTAGAGATGAAATACTTACACGCATGAATCTCTTATACTCACTTCCTGAGTGAACTTCCAAATAAAGAGTCTGAAAAGTTTATTCGCCACTAAAACACAAGTATAAAGTTCAGGAACTCAGGAAGTGAGTATCATGACCTGACTTGGTTTGACATTGACAGTAATTACACCCCCCCCCAAACCCTATCCGCAAAATACTTCAGGCCCCGTAAGGCTTTTGGGTACCAAGCCGGCGGCTTTGCTCGGAAACCTTCAAACTGGCCTCATGATTTCATCAATTGGATTTTGAATCAACAGATTGAAACCATGGGAATGAAGCCACAACCTTTGCTAAGTTATTTATGTTGGTTGGAATCGAATCATTCGCTTGGGTTTCTGAGTTCGGTGGTAAGAGAATTCGGATTTCGAAATCCACAAAAAATCCTTTCAGCAAGCGGAAGCTCGTCAATCTTAGTGACTGCAATTTGTTGATCGTGGAAACCCCAGCTGAGTCACAAACCCCCGGCATTGCAATTCCCAACGCATAAGAATGCGTCCAAGGCGGCGGCGCCCATGGATGGTTGGGACTGTCCCTTCACCTTCTACCCCAATCGGTGTTCATCGTCGCTTTTATGGTTGGGAGTCCCTGAACCTTCTACTTGAATGGGTTTTTGATTGTGGTTCAGCTGGTTCAGCTGACTTTGACCCCCAGAAACCCCCCGAAGCTTCGCCTTCCACATTGGCGCGGTCCAGGGAGCCTCCTTTGGCCTGTAAAGGCGAAGGGGCGACTTTCTCTAGGGAGTGGTGTCTCAAAGGGACCAAAAAACTAGTAGAAATGGGGGGCGTTCTCCTTGGGGACTTGGACTCGGTTGTTTTCAAGGCGCAGAAAAGGTTCAACAATGGGGGGTGAGTATTTACAAGTATTTGTTTGAAGGGGAAGTCTTTTGGGGCAGAAGGGCAAACGAAAGGAATATCTTCGATCTTTGGGGTTATTCTGAAGGTTTTTCAGGACGAGACTTGTGTTTCTTCTCGAAATAAATTAAAAAGGGTGGCAAATCTAAGCTGCTGGACCCTTTTGGTGGACATCAGAAATGCACGTGACATTCTGTCCACCAACAATTTTGGAGGGTACTTCAACTATTGACATGGTGTCGCTCAAATGAGAGACACGGATGTGCGAAGTTCCCAAAGGCGGTGGAAATGGAAACCCAAAGAGCAGGCACTTTATTTGTGGGCCAACCCTTTTTATAGGGCTTGACTGTGTTGGAATCTTGACCGTGTTAAAACATATCTGGAATCTTGACCGTGTTAAAACATATCGGGGTTTGATCAAAAGGTCCTTTGCATGGGATGAGCCTTCAATTGAAAACCACCAAAAGGGTGCTATTTCCCATATTAAACAAGTTCCCCATGATCGCTTGGGGGCGCTAAATGGCATATTGGTCAACCCCCATACTGTGGAGGGACGAAATCCTGCACCACCGAAGACACCGTGGAATGGTGATTCCCCCTAGACATACCAACGAAAAATGGTTTGCGATGGTTTCAAAGTGGTGCAAAAGTTTGTCCATCCATAGTATCACCATGAACTCATCAAGTTTTGGGAGCGTCATGTTTGTTTTGTGTGTTTTCCCCGCAGCATCGACAATACGCGACCCGCAAAACGGCTTTGGCTTCATGCGACGTGACAATGCAAGCGAGGCCGCGTTGAGGTTGGGAGGGTGATCTTCATCGGATTATTTGCAGCGGGCGGAGACACAAAAAGGGGGGACGACCTGAAAACTTGGTTGCGGTTGAGTGTGGGTCCAATGGGAAACCCTTGATTTCCCAAATGTTAAAGTCTAAAGATCCAACCAAATGGCAATCAAGGAAGATCGTGCAAACCATGATGCAAGTCAATAGGCCACTCGCAATCGCACCTGGCGTTGACCCTAGAGCTTGCTGCATCAAACTTCACCTCAGCTTGAACCACCAAAGTTGGCCCTTTTTCCAGAGAGGATCTAAGCCCTATCCGTGCTCCCAAAACAAATGTACCTTGCCAAACGGGGCTCCAATGTGTCCCAAGCATCCAACCAAGGCCACGCGGTTTTTTCTTTTTTCAGCCTCCTGCCAAATAGTGGCTTGGATTGTTGGTCCTTTCCATGATTTTTCTTCTTGTCTCCTTGCTGTTTGTGCATTTCTTTTCTTGGCCTTGTGTTGCCTTGCCCTGCAGTTTCTGTTTTGTGGAAGGCTGGTTTGGTGATTACGGTGGCTTCCCAGTCGCCCACAAGAACCAGAGGCTCAAATCCAAATCTCCAAATCCCAACCACCGGGCTCCGAGCCAATTCATGGAACCCCCAAAACAAGTGGAACGTCCCTCTGGTTTCCAGTTGAAACAACAACCATGCTTCCAAACTGCCTGATTCTTTGGAACCAAAGGAACTTGGGGCCACCAACATCGGTGTCCTTTTGGGTCAAAATGACCTGGGTTTCCCGGGCTGGCAAGAAACCCATCCAAACCAGTGGAACCCAGCTGGGGGTGTCTCAAAAAAAAAGACCCCGTGTTGTGCGGATTTAAAAGAAAACCAAAAGGAAACCTACCTGAAGAATTCCCCAATTTTGAGACACACTCATCAATTTCTAGCCCAACTAGCCTATCACGACTTGGCCGCCGTTGACTCCTCTAAAACTGTTTCACATTTCGCGGCTCCAATTTTCGAGCAAGTCCGCCCTGCTTCAATTCAACCACAACGCAAAGAAAATCCAAAGAGATCTCCAACTCGCCATATAAAGCAAGTCTTACTTCATGTGGCTCAAAAAACCGGTACCAAAATGGGTTGCCCTGGTAAGTGGAAACATGGACCCAAACCTGCGGCTTGCCCCTCCGATCCTTTCAATTTTGAGCCATGGCGATTTGGATCTGGTTGAAACCGGTCCCGTGGCCACCAGCGTCGCCCCGCCCCCGCGCCTTGCCCTCGTCGGCCACCAGCAGCTCCAGGGGCTCCAGCTCCACCGACATCATCCTGCGAGCGACCCGGCGGACGGACGAGCTGCCCGACCCGAAAAACAGCGGCGGTTCCGCCTCGTGTTTTGAGTCGACCAAGCTTTGGTGGTTCCAACTTTGAGTTCAGAAGAGCGTCTCATGTTTTTTCTTATGGGGTTCCAATTTGCTTTGGGGGTTTCCCTTTCGAGCTGGGAAAGCCCCAGAATTCGTGTTGTCTCTTCAAGAAACATCCACATGTTGGAACCAAAATCAGAATGCTGGGGTTCCCTTAGACCGCCGAAAGCTACGGGCCTGTTGAGTCCCAAACCTTTGGGATGTGCGACTTGCTCGGCTCGGTATCCCCCGGAAAAGCCGGGTTGCAACTTTAAAGGAGAAGCAAAAGAGAAAAACTCTTTCGCCCAATTTGGTGTCCCGTACTTTAAGACACCTTTCTGGGATGTTTTGAGTGTGACTCAGCTCTGGGAAGGGAAATCAGAAGGGAAGCCAGCATTGAAGGGCGCAAAGAAATCTTAAAACGCATGCTGTCGGTCGATTGCCCCCGAAAAGGTGCCGTCTAGAACGAAGACATCCAATACGGGTTGGACCCCAAAAAAGTGTTGGTTTTCCTGTTGGTGTCCCTTTAGTCCCTTTAGAATCACAAAAAACCGGGGGGGGGGGGGTACCAACTCCAAAAAAGACAGACCCATCTGCTGGGGACTCAACACGTGGAGTTCTTCTAGTGCTCCTGCACATACTACGGCTGCAATGAGAGGGATAGGACTATTCGAGACCAAGCTGATGGTACAAGGGTCCATGGTCATCAGGCATGGAATGGTGTTGCTTTCTCACCACCACCAGGATTGCAACACGGCAACACCCGATGCGTGGTCTGCTGGCTCGTAGCTGCAAGCCACTGCTGACCACTGGTGCGCCCCCAGCGATCTCAAGTTGCAAGCCCCCCGACATTCTAATTTTGTGGGAAACCCATGTGCTGCGATAAATGTTGAGCACTCAAAAAGAGAGTGCAGAGATCAAAGGCTGAATGTACATGTCCATCTATGACCCCTTGGTATGAGCCCCTCGTTTGTGGGATAATTAACCGTTGGTTATGGCTTAATTCTGGGAATCAGCCCGCCTTTGGGGTGCAAAATGGCCATGGGCTCCTACATGGACATACATGGACCTATACAATCAGCTCTTGAAGAGATTCCACAAAAGAAAACTGTACACTGTGTTTGTCAATCGGACTAAGGAGCCCTAAGCAAAGTCCGTGCATGACAGTCAAATTTCGGCGTGTACGAAAAACAAATACCCTGCTTAAAGAGTATATCACTTGTTTGAACCCTTTGGTGAACTTACAGGGAGGCCGAAAGGAAACCGATGAAACAAATACTTTTCGAAAGTAAACCGTTGCCACTCGCCACAAAACCATGGGTAACAGAGGGATTGTTTTTGTTCCACTTATGGCAAAAGGATCCACTTATTGAAAAAAAATGCACCCTGTTCCATCCCAATGGGCCAGACTTCCTAATCCTGAACCCATTGCTCTCCGATTCTTTTTTTGATGAACCCCAAATTTGTTTTGATGAACCCCAAAAACATGTTTGATGGACCCCAAAAGGAGATGACGCAAATTGTTTGTTTGTTTGGTGGTTCCTGCTAATCGGCAGGAGGGTACTTAAAGGTGCAGGGTATCTAGTAAGTGGGTAAGACTGGTTATAACACACTAAATATGCTTGTAACCAGGGCTTTTCTGGGATATGGCTATGGTGAATACCCACTCACCAGACGTACCCTGCATGGTTAAGTTTTAAAACTGCGGAGCGGATTGCAAGCTTGCGATTTGCTGAAACGGGGTCTGGTTATACGAAAACAATGTGGTTTCTCCAGTCACACTAAACACAGCACCTGACAGTTAGATGGTAAGATTGTTTTCTAAGCACCTCATTCAGATGCCATGTTTGATTGTTGAGAAGGCTAGTCCTAAACCATGGCAAGTCAGGTAGTGTTGTCAGTTCGTCCCCTTTGAGCATCACCCTTCAACAAACAATTCAATCAACATTGGCCGAAGAGGTCATGTGCCAACCATTCAAGGGGACCGGACATGTGGGTCTCAAATTGGGGGACTGTAAAAATGTAAAGGGCTGTTGCGGGCCCAAAACAAAAAACAATCTACGATGGCCAAACCACTTCCCCCAGCCACTTGGCCGCATGAAGGGTATCCACCCCTTGGGGTTGTATGGAAATGCTTCCTATCAAAGCCTTTGAACACCAAATCCACTGCACATCCCTATGAACCAAGCCCAGGACTCGCGCCTTCGAAGATAGACAAAGCATGGCGATCAAAATTCTGGTCAACTTCAACTCCACCACTGGAATTCTCCCAACCGACCTCCAAAAAAACAATCCGCTCTGACCATGGCAGGAGACCCTGGCCCCCGCTTTCCGCAGCCTTTTGGATGGCAGCGGCTGCCTCGGCAGCCAGCGGCAGGATGTAACACGCTCAATCAGCTTCACCGGCTGCTGTTTGATTCTGTGGATGGTTGTGAAATCCATGCAACGCACCACTTTGAAACCATGGTAAACCATTGTTTGTTGGTATCTACATGGGAATCATCATTCTAGACTTCTTAGGTGGTGCTGAATTTCGGTAGGCACGTTTTTTTTGTTTGTTTTTGTTTCTCTTTTTTTTTTTTTTTTTTTTTTTCGGACAGCCGAAGGGGGACACGAAAAAAAGAACTCGGGTGGCTCTGGGGCAGCTTCTTTGCCATCCCATCCATCCCCAATGAGTTTCTCGCCTTACGGAATGAGCGCTCGTCAGGGATGTCCGCAAGGGAAAGATGGGGAACTTGGGGGGCCCTTTGGCGCGGAGAGCCGAAAGGAAAGCGCAACTTGCTGGTTCCCTGGGGCCCATGCCACGTGGGTCAACTGTCCGTTGAGATCCTGTGGGCCAAGCTACTCGAGGCATGCGGTTTTGCAGCGTGTTACAGCTGTCTGCGGTTAAAGGGAGAAGGATGCCTGAACCGGCTGCCAGGTGAGAAATCAACTAGAAGAAAAAGGCTGGTGCAAGCACGAGGATAGACCCATGATGATCTCGATTGTCAGCTGGGCGGCTTCATCTCAGAAGGAAATGATCGCTGAACAACAACACCGAAAGCCAAAGGGACATCCGTCATTGGTACTGATCAATCCCCATTTTGAGAGATGCCGAGTTGCTTCGCAGAAAACCCGACGCTTGGGCTGGCTTGTGCTTGGGGCTTCAGGGGACCTTCGCTTCTTGCGCCAGGCCACACCACCTCCTCCTCGCCCTGTGTGCAATGGCAGCCCAACCATTCCATCGCTCGAGCGCCGGAGCGCTGGAGAGGAGGCCTTGCCTCTTGAATCTTGTGACGCCGCGATGCTCGTTCCGTTGGGCTCAGTTCAGCATCTGCTGCGTTTCTCTTGCTTTTGTGGTGATATCCTCCATGTGAGTGGTTGGAAAAGAGTTGTGACTGAGCTGGTTGCAAGCCTCGTCAATTTCCCAACGAAAACAGTGGCACCTAGATGGGTGGTCGGACGTTCGATGGGTTCCCGCCACGCCGCTCAGCGGACCCTCGCAGCCCTAAGGCAAGGCGCGCGGCGAGGCCGTGCCAAGTCGTGCCAGTGGGGAGGATGTAACCAAATGGCTATGGGTCAAAACTCCCACTAAGATAGGTTCTAAAATGGGTGGTGCACCTACCCCACGCTACCATTGGTGTTGACCCACGGCCAAATCATCTTACCCTGATTGCCTCGTCTGGGTTGGCGGTTGGGCCGACCTTCCCAATTGGTTTCAAGAGCCAGGGGTTTGCATCCCGGACCATGGGGTGAGGTGGACAAAGCTAGCTCTCAAAAAACAGAGAGAAGTCATGCGGGCGAGTCGTCCACGACTCTTCCGTTCAACCTGAACGAGTTCTGCAAAGGTTGCCATCACCAGTTTCATTCATACCAGGGGCCAAGCCGGGCCATTCCCAGAGTTGCTGGGTGTTCCAGCTTCCCACCAATTGGTGGTTTTGAGCCGAATCCGTGGCTTGGTGCCTGGGGGTTTCCCATTTACCCTCTACAAGAACCAGGGACCCATTCAACTCCAAATCCAAACCAAGAGTAACCCGAGTGCCTGCCGCATGCGCGGAGTACTCCTGATGTTGAGAGAAGGAGTTCCTCGAGTTCCAAGAAAGGCTCCCGCCAAGAGCAAACATCCCATTGCTGTCAA
This sequence comes from Effrenium voratum, assembly GCA_963377175.1. Taxonomy (NCBI): domain Eukaryota; class Dinophyceae; order Suessiales; family Symbiodiniaceae; genus Effrenium; species Effrenium voratum. The sequence continues at coordinate 99,475 of CAUJNA010000722.1, read as the reverse complement.
AGGGCCGCGTTTAGAAAAAAAAAAAACTTGCTGCCTTTTGAGAAGTCCACAAGGGCTCCGTAAACTTGAGAACCGCGACTGATTCCCGAGACCCGGCCCCTGCCCCTTCCCAGTCTCCTGCCCCTTCCCCTTCCCCCCATAACAAATGAAGGTACAACCATGCACCCTGCAAACGCCAATGCTCCCAAAGTTGACGAGGCATGAGGAAAAAAAACAGGCGACACCTGAAGCGGAACGAGAGCTGGGGGCTTCCCACTGAGCACATCTGTCAGTGGAGAGTGGCAAATGGCGAGGGGCAGCAACAATGTGTCTGCTCCATGCTCATGGTCTATGGATGGCGACATGTAGCCCACTTCACTACTGGCCGCACGCCACAAGGCCACTGGTCCAAGCCCATTTTGAATGGTTTGACTGGCCGGCGATTTTGGTGCCAAAAATCGCCGCCAAGTACCAGATGATTGCTACTTGACAACTTGCAATGCCCAGTTCCTAAGCTCTGAACGCTGAACTGGGCTGTCCGTTTTCTGATCTGCTGAAAGTTTAACTTGTGGGTTCAATATACACACATCCAACCACTAAACCAACTAAAAGGCTTAAAAAGCTGAGAGACCGGACCATTCGCTGGCTCTGAACTCCGAACCGCCAAGTCAAACCACTGGCCCATCCCCAACTCGACTCGCGACTCCCGACTCGGTTTTGCCCGGGCGCTCGCCCGTCGTCATGGTCTTCTTCTCCAAGCGATGGGGATGTGGCCTAAAGCGTGGCCACGACTTCCTCTGAGGGGCAAAAAAAACCCTCAAGAGGAAGCCGTGACATGGAAGCCTCAAAACTTGGGAAGGGGTGATTCTGGGTATTGAAAATGAACCGGAAGTGGATTCCGGATGGATGGAATGTATAGGCGGGTGCTTCCAACTCATTCCCTGCTGAGAACCAGCAAGAAAAGCTGTGCACATTGATTTTCTCGAGGACCAAAAGAAGAAGGACAACGATCACGGTTGAACGGTTGGGTTTGTCTTTGAGGATGTCTTTTTCGGGGGTTGTTCTGAAGAAAAACCTCAGCTTCGGGCTTTGCAGGGAAACCAAAGAAAAAAACAGTCCATGTGAGGGGCTCGCCCTTTGACAAACCAGTTTGTGTAAGATGCGTTGGAGTAGCTGATCTTGCAGCGGAGGCAGCAGGAGTCCCAAAACGCGGAAAGGGACGAGCGCAAAGCGCTCAGACGTGGATGAATGACCGTTGGCGAGCTTGCAAAAACCAGCTGGCCGCTAACGTTGACTTCGGCCTCATCAACCCCCGTTTGGTGGGGAATTATGCCCCCACCCCCCTATTAATAATGTAGATGGTTGCGAAACCCAATTCGCAACACGAAATGAAGCCATGAGAATGAAACCATAACGTTTGTTGGTATTTACGTTGGAAAATCGAGTCATAGAATTTCGGGGGGCGTTGGATGGAATTCGCAACTATCCACAGTAGGTCGGGACCCACTTCGATCCGGGGTCATTAGCCCAAACAACTCCGTGGCTTCCGCTGCCGAAGCCACTCGGTGCAAGACGCGACACCATTTTAGCAGAGACCCAAATCGTCTGAAGCCGGGAGACATGTTCCAACACACGGTCCTTTTTTAAAAACCGGAGCCTTGAATCTCGGCCCGCCAGAGAAAAGAAAGGGGCTCTGAGCAACGTGACGCCACATGAGTTTCAACATGCCAAACCTGCTTGCAATTTTCCTTTGGGTAAACACGTCAGGGGCTCCAAATGGCTTGCCGGTGTCTGAATTGGCTTCCCTCCAGTCCCCAATGCTCAGCTCATACCAAGGAGCCTGATTGAGGTAGATGTTGGGGAAACCCCACGCTCATCTTGAGGGGAATGCTTAAACAGTGGTGCATGCCATTTAAAAACAGAAAGTACATCGAATTAACCCAACAAAGGGCCTTGTAAAAGGAAAGTTCTAGTCCAAAACCCCCCAACTTCCATTTTGGACGGTGGCTTTGCAACACGAAGCACAAAGACTTCCCATGTAGAAAGTGGGTGGATGGGACCGTTTCCGAGCCATTTCCCTCTAAAGGGCCTGGTTTCAGGAACCGCCCGCAAATGTTGATCCGCCTTCGGAGGCTCAAAAACAACTCACCGCTCGAAAGCCGCGGGTTTTAGTCCACCACGCTCAGTGGATGGGACGTTGCATCTAGGAGTCGGGCGTCGCGCCGCCGGGGGGCCGGGCAAGACGCAGAGCCCCTGGTCCCGTGGCAGTGCTCCCGGCAGCCGAACCAGCGCCGCAGCCTCACGGAAAACTCTAAAGATCCACCCAATAGCGGTAGAAATGTAACATATACATATATACACAAATTTATAAAAATGTCGACACCAGGGCCTCAGACGGGCCCAACTCTGCGAGAAAACTCGGCGTGCCCCCTTCCCATACAGGGGGGTGGGAGCCTCCACGTGCCCCACAGCAGCAGGGCGTCGCAACGCGGGCAGAGCCCTCACGTCTCAGCGCCTCTCTCTGTTCTTCTTTCCTTTGTTCTGGGCTTCGCGCCGTCGACCTCTGCCACGAGGCGCCACCCTTCTCCAAACCTCCTCCTCTCCTGGAATCGCTTCTGGATCCTCTCACTTGGACTTGGGAGTCCCACGGCCAGCGCCCCCCACCAAGCTGCTCCCGGGCCAGGAGCAGCGGGAGGGGACGTTCTTCCCCGCGACCCCCACGGCGTTGGTCTCGTGGCCCGCCCTCCCCAAAAGTAAGAAGCTCGTGCGAGAACCCCTTGAGGCTGATCAGACCGAGTCAGCCGGGATGGCGTTCAGCACAGCAAAGCGGATGGCCTCAAGGCTCGACACCACACCCACTTCTGATTCTCGAGCCTCCCACAAAGGAGGCACGGGGGTCTCCCATTCAAGGAGAACAGAGCTAAACCAGACGTGGCTGCAGCAGACAGTTAGGCTTCATATGTATCCCCGAAACGGGTACCCCATCCAAATAGCGGGGTCAGCAAGTGATCCGGAAACCCCACTAAAAAGAATTGGACACCCCCCTCTCACAATATCCTTCTAATCAATTGTGACAATCATTCTGGGGGCCCGAATCCCTTTTTTGACACATACCCAAATATAGCAACCATACTGTAGATGGTTGCAAAACAACACAAAACGCACCAGTTGCGGTTGGGATGTGTGTTTTGTCTGATTATTCATAGGTTGGCATTCAACCCAACAGGTGTGAGCTGTATGCATTCAGGAATTTCATGGTTGCAATGGCGCATGCTTGAGCAAAAGCCAAGCTGTGGCAGTTGTGTGTTGGCTGGGCCAGCCATTGTCTCGCCGGAAGGCTGGTAGCCTTCCGGACGTATCATCCCCTCCCGTTGAGATCATGAACCCCCTCTAGTTTCGACTTTGTGCGCATAGGTGTCCTTTTGGGGAAGAAGATGGCTATCAAACAGTTTGGGCCATCTATGTTCTACATAAACAGCCAAAAAGGCACGCCTATGATTCTGTGAACCAGCCCGCGTCCCCAGTACGCATCGATTGACCGGCCGGCAACCGCATCCCTTGCAAACAGCTTGTCCAACATCAAACCATCCAAAATCCAAAACGGCAAGCAACGAGATAAACCAAAACCACCCAACTCTCCAGCCATCCAAATCCGGAGGGAGAACGAAAACAGACGCAGCAAAAAAAACACTGGGCCGGGAGAATTGGTGGGGCAGGGGTGTCTTTTTGCCACCTGTTGTGACAAAATTGCTTGAAAAGCATCATCAACATACACTTTTCGCACATATGGCATCCCCCCCCAAATTAAAAACAAATATAAACGAAAAGAAAAACAAGCACTAAACATCCAGAAATTGGCCCCCTCAAAAAGGAATCCTTCACTACGAGGGGGATCGATCATTTTCCACAAAAGGCGGCAAACAGATACCCTGGGTAGGAGCCAATTCGGCCGTCCATCCGACTCCAAGATCCGCTTCTGTGCGCCCCGCCAAAGTGGCCGGCAGCCAAGCTGCCATGTGCTCACCTCGTGTGGCTCCTGTTGAGTTTTGGGGAGTGTCTCAAAGTAGAAGACCCCCTTTTTGGATGAAACGGGCTGGTAAACACCCCGGTACTTTTGGTACTTGTAACAGCCTGTGACCTTTTTGGAGGGATTTAACAGGAAACCAAAAGGAAACACATACCTCAAGACTTCCCCCAAGCTTGAGAAGCACCCATCTATTTCTATCCAAGCTAATTAACCGATCAAAACTTGGCTGCACTAACGAGCCCTCTGAAAACAGTTTCTCAAACTTCTTGTGGGTTGAATTGAGAAAATCCAACCTGTTTCAGCCAATAAGTTAAAGTCCAAAGATCCGCTACCAAATGGACATGTTGGCAATGCACAGATTCAGTTCAAGATGCTAAGCCCAGTCAGCTCCACCACCTGCTTTGCGTTCTCATCCATGCAACCCTTTACAAACGAGACTGGAGTCCGGTCCGGTGCTCGGTGGGTGTGGAAACCCACTCACCCTCAAGGGCTTGAAATCCAAAAACAAAAACCCAACCCAAACCACCAATCGAGGGGAACCTGATACCTGGCGCTGTCCTAGGCATTCCTTCCGTTCCAACAAGTCCGAAGCCTAAGTGACACACAGGCCATGCCTCATGTCCCTTTGTGGCATAGCCCTGAAACAGGATCCCTGCGGCCTCTGCTTTCTTGTTTCCTTTCCTTTCCCCTTTTTTCCTTCCTGGACATCCACTTAGTTCTAGGGCTTGATTCCCCCCATTCACTTCAACCATCGTCCTTTCAAAAACCAGCCGTTCTCCCTGGGATTCTGGAGGTGTTCTAGAAAGAAGGATCCCTAGAAAGAATGAGGAAGGTACCCCTGGATTGATTGTTCATGTTCAACTGCCCTTTCCTCATGCCGCTACTTGAGAAGGCAGTGGGTGTACCTTAGCTTCCGTCTTAAAACCAGCCAGGAGCTAGCCTCTTTTCATGATATCCATCAACTGTACCGAGCTGGCCAAACCATGTTCATGAGCCATCAAATATTCTAAGCTCCACCCCTCAATGAAGTTTCTAAACGGCAAATCAATGATGCAGTGTACAGGGATCCTTACATTATACCCCTGAACATTGCCTTGTAAATGTTGTTGTTTCCCTTTACTTTGGTGTTGAAAAAGCCATGTTTCAAATGGTTGCAAAATATATCTTTTAAGGAGCCCTGGTGTATCGAGCTTCTATGGAGGAATCCGATTTGATCTTTGGCTGCCAACGCTTCCAACGCTTCAGCTGCCCATGTATGGCGATCTCAACTCGGTTGCGAAATCTGCGAAGCCCTGCGAAAAGTGACCTTGGCCATCCCCTGTACATTTCACATAGATGACTTACAAAGACCGCTGGCATGCTGCAGACTACAGCAGGCCGCCAACACTCCAACTGAGCACCAAGGGTTGTTTTCAGTACCTTTAGACATTACTGAACACCATTCTGTTTCTTCCACTAACTTTTAGTGGTTTAATACGGAAAACCCATGAGTTGGCAAAAAGTTGTTCAGTCCTAACATCCCTTGGCAAAATGCACCAAAGTCAAAGCTCGCCCAACTGGTCCCGAAGTTTTCAGACCCCGTCAGATTGAACCCTGTGTGAATCGTCAAATCCCGGATCCCAAACATGGGTCCCTATTGCATGCCTCCCCCATTTTGGAGGCTACCCCTCTCTTTGATGGCGGTTTGAAAGGCAAAACCGAAAGCTCACCTGCCAGGACCTGGACATAAAAGGTGACGACCTTCTCCGACAGGACGAAAAAACGAACCTCGGTTCTAGTCCAAATCCGAACAGGGCTCCAAACAGCAAGGGGTGACCAAAACAAACAAATGGGCATGGCTCAAAATTAAAGAGCCGGGGTTGCGCGGGCTTTAGTCTTTGGTTCCATTTGCCAAGGTGCCATTTTCGCCCCACTTTTTTGAGCCACCGCCAGATCTCGATTCGCCTTCTGAGGTGCCCAACTGGTTGCTGGAGGTGCCTGGCAGCGAGAGCGTTGCCCCTGTTTGGGGGCGGTATTGAAAAACGGGAAGCCAAGAGGAGACGGAAGCCCTTTTGAGGAGGGCTCCCTATCTTAAGACGTCTTAACCACTGCGTGTTCTGAAAAAGAGGTCCGGTGCACCAACAGTCCCCCGCACATGCATCAACACATGGGAATGTGTCAACGAAATCCTCCGCTTTTCAGGGCGCAAAGGCAAAGGGAAAAGAGAACGCGGAGCCTTCGCCACTCAGAGGGTTCCGGAAGGAGGGCCTTTTTTGGTCAATTCACGTTAGACGAGTTCAAAAGGGTCTCCAAAAACCGGACATTTGGTTTGGCCATGAATCAAAGTCCCGTACCCCCAGTGAACATCCCAATCCCCACTCAAATAGACTAAAATGGGTGGTGCACCTACCGCAAAATGGGATCCCATTCGTTTTGACAACCACAGCCATTTGGCTCTGAGCAAACACCGAAGAGCCAGGCAACCTCCTCGCTGCTTGCCTCCGCTTCTTGTGTTCCATCACTGTTGATATGCCCAAAGTCGAACTGAAAAGCGGGACATGGCTGGCTTGGACGGTGGCTCGCCTGTTTTTTTGAGGCTCGGTATCCTAAAAAAAGGCGGGTGGTGGCTCGCCTTTTTCTTAAGGCTCGGTACCCTCAAAAAAGCGGGTGGTGGTCTCATGACGCCACAGGAAAACCCGTTTTGCCACAAGTGGTTGGAAAAAAGGACACACCCAAATGCCGCAAACAGGGCTGTGGGAAATGACTACTTCTGTGATACAAAAAGGGCCTCCCAAAGACTAATTCCCCTATATAAAGAGAACCTTCCAACTTGTATCACACTGGTTGGATCAACCCCACAACCCCCTGAACTCTCAAGTTTCCCAAAGCCAAAAGAACCCATACTGTGGATGGACGAAATCCACTTCGCACCACTTTGAAACTATGGTTGAAAGTTGAAACCATAACCTTTGTTGGTATCGACGTTGGGGAATCGAAAATCATTCCAGGCTTTCTGAGTCCGGTGGTGCGTTGCGAATCAGATTTGGTCCATCAGTAGGGCACCCAGAGGTGCGCTTCCCAGGCCGCAGAGTCTCAGAGGGGTGGCCTTGCAGGAGCGGCGCAGGCGCCGCCGCTTCGCGCCTGGCATCGAAGGCAATGCGCCCAACGACGAACTCGGGGGGTCAGCTTTTCTAGGGGCACCTTCCATTTTTCCATCCTTTCCAGGGATCCGAATCTTTTCAGAAAACCATCAGAACCCCAGAGGAAAAAGCTTTTTTTGGAAAATAATGATGGTTGAAAAGAATGGGGAACCCACCCCTGGAGGGGCACCTTCGGAAAAACCCCCCAAAATCAAATTGCTGGTGGCGTCCATTGAAACGACCGGCTTCAGTCCCAAGACCTGAGAACCCGAGAGAGCCAGCACTGCTGATTGTGTCGTTGCTGGTTCATAGGCAGGGAATGACGGGAATGAGATATGCGAATTACCCCCCATAAACTCATCCATCCAACTGGGGAATCCCCTTCCGCTTCCATTCCCAACGCCCAGAAGGTCATTCCCTACCTATCGCAGCAGCAAGCAGAGTTGCCAATTTTTTTGCGTGCCAGTTGCTAGGCGTTCTTCCTATAAAGGCTGCGCCCATCCCAACTGGTGCCACGGTGTCTGTCCATCACCATCAAACCTGCAACGTAGTGCGCATCCTCATTGTATGGGCCTGGGGTTTCCCTATCCAAATTCCACCCCGAAGAACTCGTGTCCTGATCAAATCGCTGTTGGGGTCTGCAAATAGCTGTTGGGATGGAGACAGCGCCACCATTCAGACAGGTCTCCAAAAGTCCTTGATCAGCCTGAAACCTGAGGAATGTATGTCGGGCGTGTCTGTCGTTGTTGGGCATGGCATGCTTGGCAATCCTGTGCAAAACAGGAATGCGTGCTACAACATCCCAATGCCAGCCATGCCTTCAGTGTCCCTGCCACAGTCACCACATCAAGCAAATGCTTTGGCAACCCAAGGCGACGGGGCCCCCATCTCGAGACCCTCTCATCAAGGCACGCCTAGGTTCGGGGGGCTGGCTTGCTTTGAGTCGACACACCTACGCCCAGCTTGCCGCACGCCCAAGAGCAGCTTCCAGTCGACTTCGCCCTCCAAGCGCAGTGAATCTTTTTCAGAGGAATTTCAACTGTTGAGATGCACCGGCGGCTCATCCACTTACTGTACATGGCATATGTGCGACAAGTCTGTGCAAAAGGTGGTCCTTTTGAACCAAATCACGGCCGGGATAAGAAAGATTGGGGGAGCTTGCAATAGGAATCAGATTCTGAAACCCCTCCTCGGAGTTGAATCTGGCTCCCAAACTCCGTCCGATGAATTAGACAACGCGTGGGTTGGGCAACAAACTCGACCTGTTGGAACAGGTCTTGCACCAAAGTGCCCAATCAAGCACCGGGCCTCCTGACCACATGACTTGTGGCTTGGATAGAGTGAGCCAAGTTGTAGCAACAGGTTGCAACACCAACCCGCATCTCAATCCCAGCGTCCCAACCCAGCTTCCGAGGACTGACTCAGTCGAACTGACTTTGTACAAGGCCGGGCACATCAATCGCCATCCACTGGCCTCATTATTTTGCTACGATCAAAGTCACCCCCTAAGCGGTGGCTTAAACGGAAACAACAGATTCCATTTCCTGGCTTTTAAAAATAACCCCCAGAAACCGGCAAAAAATCATGACCTCTGTAAAACCATGTGGGAATTTCCGGGTTTTCTTGGCACGGCCAACCACTTTGAGGGTGGTAGAGGTTCCATTTCTGACTTTGATAACCCCCAGAAACCGGCAAAAGAATGAGCCAACCAGCTCCATGGCTTCAGTCCAACTCCGTGCCGGGCTCCATGTGAAGACTCCAGATCCCGTGGGCCAGGCGACTTTGCTGAAGCTTCAGCAGGTAGATCTCCTGCTGAAGCCGCAGCTTGTCATCACCCTGCTGAAGCAGCATCTCTGTCCTCTTCCTCGGCCACAACAAAAAACAAAGCAAAATATTAACACTAATAATGATAATGATAATAGTGATAATAATAAAGAAAAATGATAATAATAAGAATATTGGTATTTAAAAAAAATGGCAAAGAGAAAAAAAACAAACATAAAAACAAGCAAACCGAAAACGAAATCGCCGAGGAGATCCTTCGCCGGGCCTCTCTTCGATGATTTCCTTCAGCAGAGCCAGGCTGGCCTCGGTCGCCTCGACGGCCAGTCGCTGGCAGCTCTCATCGTTCACGGAGCAGGGATCTCCTCGGAGGCGGCTACCCGTTGGTTTGAACATGCTTCAACGGGGATCCGGATGCATTGTACCCCTGAACATTGCAACTTGTAAATGGTGCTCTTTCCCTCTATTTTGGTGCTGAAAAAGAAACATGTTTCAAATGGTTGCAACATGTATCTTTTAAGGAGCTCTGGTAAACCATTGGCTCTGATGATGACTTCTTGTGAAGGTGGTGTTCAAACAAACCATATTTTGCCCCACCCTGCGGATAGCGTCCGGTCCGTGCTACGGACGAAATCCCGCACCCAGCGGGTAGGGGGTTTGCCAAAAACACTATGGACAGGGCTGCATCTATCCCAAGCGGTGTAAGAAGCCCTGGAATGATTCGATTCCCCAACGTCAAATACCAACGAACCATGGTTTCAACTATTGGTTTCTTGGGTAGTGCAGGATTTCGTGCATCCACAGTATGGATGGTTTCGCCAAATCCATGCGTCTCGCACCACCGAATTCAGAAACCCTGGAATGATGTTCGATTCCCAACTGCAAATAAAAACAAGAAGCGGTTTCATTCACATGGTTTCAAAGTCGTGCGAAATGGATTTCGTCCATCCACAGTATGGGCAACATGGTGGGGGGTTTCTGCCCATGTTTTTCGGGCTTCATTCATCCCAACTGCATTTCGCCCATCCACGGCATGCTCCTGTCTGTTCGCCTTCCAAAACCAAGCAGGGGAAAGATATGATCCTTCACCATGGGCTTGCTCGTTTGGGGACTCCCGGGACGCCAGAATCTGGCGCACATGAGTTCTGTCCACCAACCCTCAAAACCAAAAAAAACAAGGTGAACAAGGGGTACCCTCAAAAACATGTCTATATGCGAATATAGGTATATATATATATATTTAATACATGTGATCACCCTGCCATGATCCACCTAGTGAAGAACATTTCAATGGAATTAAGCATGAAATTGAAAGAATAATCACAAGAAATAGCTGTAAAACAGAAACTATGTCCAAATGCAGGTGGTAGTTCCTATTAAATTCTATAACAAAATTGCTTCTAACATATTGGAATCTGCTAATAGATCTAAGGTAAATCAACTACTATGTAAAATTTACACATACATTGTGTGCCATTACAGTTCACCTCTGCACATCTTCCATTTTCGCAAGTATGCTCATCAACTTCCACCTTTACTAATCTGAGCCACTGCTCGCCGAAACTCGGTCTAGTCCCACTGCCTCGTCCCACTGCTTCGTCCCACTGCCTCGTCCCACTGCTTCGTCCCTCTGCTTCGTCCCACTGCTTCGTCCCACTGCTTCGTTCCACTGCTTCGTCCAACTGCTTCGTCTGCTACTATCCATTGCCTTTCCACATGCCTTTTTAAATTGCAGTTATATTTCATCAAATTATGTTTGGAAAAGAGTTCCTACTTAAATTATCAATCGAACTAGACATTCAACTTTCATGTTCATAGCAATTAACTTTGACTAAAGTCCTATCTGATAGGTAAGTCCTACTTTGGCTTTCACTTGAAATTATTCCCTGCAAAGTTCGATTGATGGAAAGAACGCTTTATTAAATTCTACCTGAATACAGAAGTCTAATGGTAGATAGATAGATAGATAGATAGATAGATAGATAGATAGATAGATACATAGGAACCCCTCATGATCCTGCGCCTCTTCATACAATGCTTTAAAACACAGTGCGTTCAGCATTACACCTACCTTTACCTCCTGGAAAACGGTCAACACGAGCATAGCTTACATGAAGCGAACCGCTCACCAAAAGCACTTGAAAGTTTGTGTAATTTAGAACTTGAAATGATTTCCTCCGGATCGCACAGCACTTGAAAGTATTTTACCACCGGATGGAAGATTCAAGATTGAAGATTGCAGAGAAACCTTTCCTGAGAATCGTCAATCCTGGCCAAACCCAAACAAGATTCAAGTTCTAACGCTCGAAAGTGCTTTACCACTGGATTGAGGATTCAAAATTAAAGATTGCACAAACAACAACTTTCCTGAGAGTCATCCATCCTGGCCAACCCCCAAAACTTTTCAAGTTGTTCTAAACCTCAAAAGCAATTTCTACCACTGGATTCAAGATTCAGTATTGGAATCTTTCACAGAAAGCTTTTCCACTAATCGTGTCCTCTCTCTTTGAATCCAGACATTGCGGGAACTTGGGGGGTGACAGATAAACTGCATATGAGTGCAGATGGGTGCGCATACTTGGTGTTGGAACAACCCTGTCTTTTTTGTTTAAAGAAAATATGGGATTCAAGATTCAAGGTTCCCAATTCTTCTCAGATTCTTGAATCTTGAATCTCGGATTAAACAAAAAATAACAACAAATCGGAGTTGTTCCAATACTCTTGGCCCCAACAAAAAAACAAACAACCATGACAGAGAGGCAAAAAAAGGCATAACACGCTGGAAAACACAGCTCAAACTCACCAAACCACAGTCCATGGGGGGGGTACAATATACATACATGTGTAATTTTCAATATATATATATATGTGTATATATATATGTGCTACCGGGGCTTCTTCCAAAAGGCCTTGTTTTTCACCAAAAGCATCGCGAAGGGTTCTTCCGCGCGGAGCTCTCGGACCAACTTGCATAGAGTCACTTGCGCAGAGTCAAATACATAGAGCCAAGCGCATGGAGCCAAGTGCATAGAGCCGTGCATAGAGCCAAGTGCATAGAGCCAAGTGCATAGAGCCGAGTGCATACAGCCAAGTGCATAGAGACAAGTGCATAGAGCCAAGTGCATAGAGCCAAGTGCATAGCGCTTCGGCGATAGCAGCTATGTGAGTGAAGTTTAGGTTTCTAGGGCGCTGGGGCAGGACTTTGATCGTCGATCGGGGTGGCGGCGCTCTGCAGGGATCGGCGTAGTCGAGGTGCAAAAGCTAGAGGTGTTTTTGCTTTTTTGCGGCGCGCGGATGCGGGCACGATGTCGACGCGCTCTCGCTGCGCCGTGCGAATTCGTTTTAGTCTCGGCGAACCCTCTGTTGAGATCGTGCGTGTCGAAGCGCTCTCTGCGGCGCCGTGCGATTTTATTACTCGCGAAATGGCCTTTGGAAGTGTCTCGTGGTTTGCGCGCCTGCTTTCGCAATCGCGCGGTCGGGTTCGATTCCCCCCTGGTCCGCGGCAGCTCCGGCTCAAGCAAAGAAGCCGTAGTATGTGGAGTGTACTCCTGGTGGCTCCGACCGGAAAATCGCAACCCTGAAGCGCAGACGTATAGTGCGCGGAGCACCTCCACAGCTCAGCTCAGGCTGAGCATCTTGCGCACGGATACAAGCGCCGAGCGTCTTGCGGAGAGAAACTTGCACAGAGCAACGTGCGCAGAACAGCTTGAAGACAGATGTCGAGCCACTTGCACGCAAAAGCTTGCAGAGAGCAACTTGCGCGCAGCAGCCTGCAACAATGCAGCTTGCGCAGACACTGCCATGTTTCCTCTCGTAGGACGAGGGGATGGAGCTCTCATGCGACCATACACATTGAGCATCGCCGCGTGCAGACACGCTCGCCGCATCGATGTAAAAAGGTGTCTCCGCGGCTGGAAGAGCGCTTGGGGAAAAATGCTTTCGGGCCAATCGTCCTCTAGCTTTCCTCCTCCAGAAGATCTTGTTTTTTCTTTGAATAGTTTAGCTGTTTCCCCCTAATTTTGAGCTGTTTTTGGCTGAATGGGTCGGGGGTTCCACATATATATATATATATATATATTATTATCCGGACCCCAACTGGGTGTCAGTTGGGTGTGCGTGTGTGTGCGAGTGTCTCTCTAAGTTGGAATTCAGAGAGAAGCCAAACAAGGAAACCAGCCATTTTAGGCGACCAATCCCTGTTTTGAGAAACACCCTTCAAAAATCTGGAAAAAGGACATCTTGGCCATGCCCTATCAGCTTCCTGTAGGGACAATGTCAAAATGTGCTATGTTGGCCACCCAGCTTAGCAGTGGATGTGGGTTAAAACTCGGCCTTGTCCCCACGGTTTACAACAAATTTCTGAGTCTCCTGTCCCTCCTAGTTTTCGCCCTCAGCTCCTGGGTGTTGTGAACGAACCTCCCCGGCAGCTTGCAAACACGAACAAACCCCCCAAAAAAGGGACATAGAAACCAGATTCCTAAGCTTGGTTGCAGTTGACCCCGCTGCAAAAGGTTTCTAGTTTCTTGTGGGTCCAATGGAAAATCCCACTGTTTCAGCCCAAAAGTTGAAGTCCAAAGATCCGCTACCAAATAGCCAAAAAGTCAGCGGGTGCTTTTGAGGATCCTTGGTCGAACCAATTGCCCCGCCACGACAAAGTCACTCCGAGCGGGTCAAGCGGCGGTCTGGGAGATGCATAATCTGGGCTTCTTGCACCGACTCCTCATAGCCATACCACTCTTGAAAGGCGTCCTCCGCGTGAAACCCCAGTTTGCTCGGTTGCTTTCTGCTCCCCTGCCTAAAGTTTAAATTTCAGTGGTTTAATGGAAAACCCATTAGTTGGAAAAAATGCTAAAGTCCTAACATCCAAGCAGAATGCACCAAAGAGTGGGTGTAGCTCACAAAAACTTAGAGCTAGAAAAACAAGTGCAGCAACGTGAGTCTACCTTTGAACATTTACCAGGAAAAAGGAACAGTTGGGGCCGATCCCTATGTTTGAGCCACACCCAAGTGGCGTTCCCTAGGAGATTGGGGTTTGAATCGCCCAACCCTGGAGCCAGTTTTTGGGTCCAGAGTTGAATGAGGCAGAACCGCTATGGAACCCCAAAAAACACATGGCCCACTGAAGAAACGGCGCAAACCAGGACCGGACAGGTTGCATGTTTACAGGAGGGAGGGTAAACTTTTGCTGGAGGTTTGGGGTTGGTCATTTTTAAGGTTGGACCCCCAAAATTGCGGTTCTCCTCTTGGCTTCCCTTTAAAACGACCAAAAAAGAAAACCTTGTACCAACTCAAAGAAGAAAACAAAAAGAACCAAAAGGAGGTGTACCAGGACAAACTGGAGCGATCGATGGAAAGTCCTGCGGCTTCTGCGGCTTCACTTCGGCCTCCACCTCGGCATAGCCGAAGAAGGCGGCGAAGCCGTCCTGTGGCGGGATGTACCCCGGCTTTCACACGGAACCGTTCGACATTTGCGGGGAGGCTTGGAAGACCATAAATTCGATGTTCCCCAATTTCGGGACCTTCTTCAGACCTGAACATTGCCCCCAAGATGGTCCTCATGGCATCCAATTGTATCTGTTGAGCCCAGCAAAGCCTTTCAAAGGGGGAGTCGTGACTTTACCGGTGTTCAAATGACAAGGGAACCTTGAGCTCATCAAACTGCCAAGTTGCCAGCCTATAGTGCGTATCTATCAGTTAGCACTTTTTAGCAGGCGGCACAGTTGGCACATCCCTGAATTTGCCGGAATGCCCCCCCCGAACAGTTAGCACACACCTGCCACACCCGAAACCGAAAGGGGCGACCAACAGTTAGCACATGCCTCTCTGGTTGTGGGCAGAGATACGCTTTCTGAAACGAGCAACTTTCGCAATGCAGTACAAGTACTAGTAAAGGAAGTACACTTGGCAGATCCGTCTCAAAAGTCGCAACTTTTCAGTACAAGTGTAGTAAAGGAAGTACACTTGGCAGATCCGTCTCAAAAGTCGCAACTTTCAGTACAAGTGTAGTAAAGGAAGTACACTTTGGCAGCTCCGGCTCGAAAGCCGCAACTTTTCAGTATAACTGTAGTACAGGAAGTACGCATTGGCAGCTCCAGCCCGGACGTCTCAACTTTTCAGTACAAGTGTAGTACAGGAAGTACGCATTGGCAGCTCCTGCCCGGAAGTCTCAAGTTTTCACTACAAGGAAGTATGCCTTGGCAGCTCCGGCTCGAAAGTCGCAACTTTTCAGTACAAATGCAGTAAAGGAAGTAGATTTGGCAGATCCAGCTCGAAAGTCGCAACTTTTCAGTACAAGCGTAGTAAAGGAAGTACATTTTGGCGGCTCCGGCTCGAAAATCGCAACTTTGTGTAGCAAAGGAAGTAGATTTGGCAGATCCGGCTCGAAAGTCCAGTACAAGCGTAGTAAAGAAAGTACACTTCGGCAGCTCCAGCTTGAAAGTCGCAACTTTTCAGCACACGTGTAGTATAGTGCGTATCAATCAGTTAGCACTTTTTTCCAGATAGCACATTACTGTGTTGGCCGGAATGCCCCGTCAACCCTGAACAGTTAGCACACACCTGCCACACCCTGAAACCCAAAACAGCGGTCAACAGGTCGCACATGGGGCTCTCTGGCTTTGGGCAGGCGAACAGAACATCAAAGGGCTACATACGCTTTGTCGAATGTTCATGGAAGCACACGTGTCAAATCTTCACTAAGCGTAGAAACTTGCAGAACCCAGTGAGCCTATGATGGAAGAAGGGTGTGCGGTGAACTGGCTTACATGGAGCTTGCGTGGATAGGTGATGCTTTACTTGGCCCTAGTACTTTGTTGAACGTTATGTTATTATTGTGTTACAGTGTTTTCGAACTGTGGCAGCTCCGGCTCGAAAATCGCAACTTTGTAGCACAAGTCTAGCTACGCGAAGTACACTTCCGCAGCTCCAGATCGAAAATCCCAACTTTGTAGCACACAAGTCTAGCACGCGAAGTGCACTTCCGCAGCTCCAGCTCGAAAATCGTAGTGCAAGTCTAGTGCGCGAAGCCCACTTCCGCAGCTCCAGCTCGAAAATCGCAACTTTGTGGTACAAGTCTGTGCGCGAAGTACACTTCCGCAGCTCCAGCTCAAAAATCGCAACTTTGCAGTACAAGTCTAGTACGCGAAGCACACTTCCGCAGCTCCAGCTCGAAAATCGCAACTGTGTAGTACAAGTCTAGTACGCGAAGCACACTTCCAAATCGCAACTTTGTAGCGCAAGTCTAGTGCGCGAAGCACACTTCCGCAGCTCCAGCTCGAAAATCGCAACTTTGTAGTACAAGTCTAGTACGCGAAGTGCACTTCCGCAGCTCCAGCGCGAAAATCGCAACTTTGTAGCACAAGCCGAGCACGCGCGAAGAACACAAGTCGCGACTCGCCTTAGCGTTTTACGGCGGCCACGCAAGGGTCCCACCCCAACTAAGCTGCAACTGCAGGGGTCATTGTAGAGCCACGTGTTAACTAACGGTTATCGTTTTTGGGGGAGACCGTATCGTTGTCCGTGGCTTTTTGGAGTCGTAGGCCAAAGAGTACCCCCTTTACCAAAGTGGTCTACACGTGTTTTGTCCGTGGCTCTTTTGTGTCCCACGACTTGTCAGGGTGAAAGACAAGAGTTTGCCAACATACAAATGGATTGCCATGTGCCAAATTCTACCGCGTTAACGTGTAGAAATCCAGCAACGCAGCTCCGGCTCGCAAGTCGCAACTTTTCACTACAAGTGCAGTAAAGGAAATACACTTTGGCAGCTCCGGCTCGAAAGTCGCAACTTTTCAGTACAAGGAAACTTTGGCAGCTCCGGCTCGAAGGTCGCAACTTGTCAGTACAAGTGCAGTAACGGAAATACACCTTGGCAGCTCTGGCTCGAAAGTCGCAACTTTTCAGCACAAGGAGATACACTTTGGCAGCTCCGGCTCGAAGGTCGCAACTTGTCAGTGCAAGTGTAGTAAAGGAAGTACACTTTGGCAGCTCCGCCTCGAAAGTCAGAACTTTTCAGCACATGTGTAGTAAAGGAAACGCACTTTGGCAGCTCCGGCACAAAAGTCGCAACTTTTCAGTACAAGTGTAGTAAGGAAATACACTTTGGCAGCTCCAGCTCAATGGTCGCAACTTGTCAGTACAAGTGTAATAGACAAAGTACACTTTGGCAGGCAAACGTACAAACGCTCGGGCTCCCGCTTGGGGCGACACGGATGCCACGCAACAGGCGTCAGCAAATGGAAGAGCAACCGCGTTCGAGTTTCTGCTCGGGCCGAGCACGGGTGCCACGCAAGGGCACAAGCAAAGGCAAGCGAAGCCACGCTCGGAATCCCGCTCGGATCCCGCTCGGGCCGAACGCGGATGCCACGCAAAGGCCTCAGACCCTCTTGCGGAAGCCATACAGTTAGCACACGCCAGACCCTCTTGCACCTCGCTTGGCCGTGTCAGCCAGCCAGGATGCAACCGCGCTTCTCCTACAGTATTTGCCGTTTCCTGCAACGGCAGCCCAACTGTCTTGATAATTGAATTTGGCTTTGGGATTCACAAACAACGGGCCCCTAAAAGCCTGGCAACTCCACCCCTGAAAGCCTGGCAACTCCAACCCTAAAGCAATGCTTCCTGCAACTTGAAAGGGCGCCCGTAGAATAAAACGACACTATCAAGAAGCTTGCATTGTCCGAGTTTTGCGTCCAAACGCAAACACATTATCGTAGCAAAACCGTTGGGCCACCAAGTTTCGAAGTGAAGCTGACTTGGGCACCGTGTACAAGCTTTACCCGCAAGACAAAGACAAGTTCACAATCATGAAGAAACACCGTGCCCTGGTTTTACTCTTGAAAGCCCACAAGTTTTGCCGGGGCCGCGCCCGCAAACAGGCTTGGGATCCCGCTCGGGCCGAGCAGACGCCGCGCAAATGCGCTGGTAAGGACCAAAGCAAAGCAGACACGCTCGAAGGTGCAGGTAAGGACCAACGATGCAGCGCGCAGGCGTAGCCCGCTCGGGATCCCGCTCGGCCCGAGCACGGGTGCCGCGCAACGGCAAGAGCAAAGGCAAGCGAAGCCAATCCCGCTCGGGGCGAACGCGGATGCCACGCAAAGGTGTCACTTGCGGAAGCCATACAGTTAGCACACGCCAGATTCTCTTGCGCCTCGTTTGGCCGTGTCAGCCAGACGCTTGCCAACGCGCTTCTCCTACAGTACTCGCCGTTTTCTGCAAGGGCAGCCCAGCTGTCTTGATAATTGAATTCGGCTTTCGGAATTAAAAGAACGGGCAGCCTTAACTCCACCCCTAAAAGTCTGACAGCTCCACCCCTAAAGCCATGCTTCCTGCGACTTGAAAGGGCGCCCGTAGCAACAAAACACGACATCATCAAGAAGCTCGCATTGTCCGAGTG
Source organism: Effrenium voratum (assembly GCA_963377175.1). Taxonomy (NCBI): domain Eukaryota; class Dinophyceae; order Suessiales; family Symbiodiniaceae; genus Effrenium; species Effrenium voratum. The sequence goes on along the minus strand of CAUJNA010000722.1, from coordinate 81,180 downwards.
TTGCACCATTTGGCATCCAAATGCAAATGCATTATCGTAGCGGAACAGTTGGGCCATCGAGTCCCGAACTCAAGCTGGGCTAGGAAACTGTGTAAAAGCCTTACCAGCAAGAAAACGACAAGTCCATAATCCTGAAGAAACACCGTGCTCTGGTTTCACTCTTGAAAGCCCACAAATACGCTCGAAGTTTTGCCGGGGCCGCGCCCGCAAACAGGCTTGAGGCCCCGCCCGGGCCGTGCACAGACGCCGCGCAAGGCGCTGGTAACGCGCAGGCGGCTGAAAGGACAAAAACGGCCAGGCTCGCTAGCCCGCTCGGGATCCCGCTCGGGCCGAGCACGGATGCCACGCGAAGCACCGCTCGGGATTTCCGGGGCGAGCGCGGACGCAGTTAGCACACGCCAGACCCTCTTGCGCCTCGTTTGGCCGTGTCAGCCAGGGCTCTTTGCATCACGCCTGCCAACCCGCTTCTCTACTGCAATAGCTGTCTTGACAATTGAATTTGGCTTTGGGATTCACAAACAACGGGCCCCTATAAAAGCCTGGCAACTCCACCCCTGAAGCAATGCTTCTTGCGACTTGAAAGGACGCCCGTAGCACACATCAACGACATCATCAAGAAGCTCGCGTTGTCCGAGTTACCCGCAAGAAAAAGACAAGTCCATAATCCTGAAGAAGCACCGTCCTCTGATTTTACTCTTAAGCCCACAAATAGGCTCGAAGTCTTGCCGGGGCCGCGCCTGCAAACAGGCTTGGGATCCCGCTCGGGCCGAGCACAGATGCCGCGCAAAGGCGCTGGTAAGGACCAAAGCAGACACGCTCGGGATCCCGCTCGGGCCAAACCCGTGCCAAGGCGCAGATAAGGACCAACACCGTCACGCTCGGGAGTCCACTCGGGCCAGCTATGGATGCAACGCCCAAGCGCCTGCAAGGACGAAAGCGGCCAGGCTTGCCCGCTCGGGATCCCGCTCGGGCCGAGCACGGGTGACACGCAAGGAAAAAGCAAAGGCAAGCGAAGCCACGCTCGGGATCCCGCTCGGGATCCCGCTCGGGGCTGCCACGCAAAGGCGTCACTCTTGCGGACGCCATACAGTTAGCACACGCCATGTAGACCCTCTTGCGCCTTGTTTGGCCGTGTCAGCCAGGGCTCTTTGCATCACGCCTGTCAACCCGCTTCTCTACTGCAATAGCTGTCTTGACAATTGAATTTGGCTTTGGGATTCACAAACAACGGGCCCCTATAAAAGCCTGGCAACCCCACCCCTAAAGCAATGCTTCTTGCGACTTGAAAGGACGCCCGTAGCAAAAATCAACGGCATCATCAAGAAGTTCGCGTTGTCCGAGTGTTGCATCATGTTGCATGCAAACGCAAACGCATTATCGCAGCGGACAGTTGGGCCCGTGTAAAAGCTTTACCCGCAAGAAAGAGACGAAGCACCGTGCTCCGATTTTACTCTTCAAAGCCCACAAATACGCTCGAAGTGTTGCCGGGGCCGCGCCCGCAAACAGGCTTGGGATCCCGCTCGGGCCGAGCACAGATGCCGCGCAAAGGCGCTGGTAAGGACCAAAGCAGCCACGCTCGGGATCCCGCTCGGGCCAAACCCGTGCCAAGGTAAAGACCAACACCGTCACGCTCGGGAGTTTAATGCAACGCGCAGGCGCCTGCAAGGACCAAAGCGGCCAGGCTCGCTAGCCCGCTCGGGATCCCGCTCGGGCCTTGCAAAGGCAAGCGAAGCCACGCTCGGGATCCCGCTCGATCCCGCTCGGGGCGAACGCGGATGCCACGCAAAGGCGTCACTCTTGCGGAAGCCATACAGTTAGCACACGCCAGACCCTCTTGCACCTCGTTCGGCCGTGTCAGCCAGGACTTTTTGCATTATGCTTGCCAACGCGCTTCTCCTACAGTACTCGCCGTTTCCTGCAAGGGCAGCCCAGCTGTCTTGATAATTGAATTCGCCTTTCGGAAATAAAAAGAACGGGCAGCCTTAACTCCACCCCTAAAAGCCTGACAACTCCACCCCTAAAGCCATGCTTCCTGCGACTTGAAAGGGCGCCCGTAGCAACAAAATACGACATTATCAAGAAGCGCGCATTGTCCGAGTGTTACACCATTTGGCATCCACATCCCAATGCATTGTCGTAGCGGAACAGTTGGGCCATCAAGTCCCGAACTCAAGCTGGGCTAGGACACTGTGTAAAAGCCTTACCAGCAAGAGAACTGCAAGTCTATAATCCTGAAGAAACAACGTGCTCTGGCTTCACTCTTGAAAGCCCACAAATACGCTCGAAGTTTTGCCGGGGCCGCGCCCGCAAACAGGCTTGAGGCCCCGCCCGGGCCGTGCACAGACGCCGCGCAAGGCGCTGGTAACGCGCAGGCGGCTGAAAGGACAAAAACGGCCAGGCTCGCTAGCCCGCTCGGGATGCACCGCTCGGGAGTTCCGGGGAAGAGCGCGGATGCCACGCAAAGGCCTCAGACCCTCTTGCGGAAGCCATACAGTTAGCACACGCCAGACCCTCTTGCGCCTCGTTTGGCCGTGTCAGCCAGGGCTCTTTGCATCACGCCTGCCAACCCGCTTCTCTACTGCAATAGCTGTCTTGACAATTGAATTTGGCTTTGGGATTCACCAACAACGATCCCCTATAAAAGCCTGGCAACTCCATCCCTAAAGCAACGCTTCTTGCGGCTTGAAAGGACGCCCGTAGCAAAAATCAACGGAATCATCAAGAAGCTCACGTTGTCCGAGTGTTGCATCATGTTGCATGCAAACGCAGACGCATTATCGCAGCGGACAGTTGGGCCCGTGTAAAGGCTTTACCCGCAAGAAAAATCCGAAGCACCGTGCTCTGATTTTACTCGTCAAAGCCCACAAATACGCTCGAAGTTTTGCCGGGGCCGCGCCCGCAAACAGGCTTGGGATCCCGCTCGGGCCGAGCACAGATGCCGCGCAAAGGCGCTGGTAAGGATGAAAGCAACCACGCTCGGGATCCCGCTCGGGCCAAACCCGTGCCAAGGCGCAGATAAGGACCAACACCGTCACGCTCGAGAGTTTAATGCAACGCGCAGGCGCCTGCAAGGACCAAAGCGGCCAGGCTCGCTAGCCCGCTCGGGATCCCGCTCGGGCCTTGCAAAGGCAAGCGAAGCCACGCTCGGGATCCCGCTCGGGATCCCGCTCGGGATCCCGCTTGGGGCGAACGCGGATGCCACGCAAAGGCGTCACTCTTGCGGAAGCCATACAGTTAGCACACGCCAGACCCTCTTGCACCTCGCTTGGCCGTGTCAGCCAGGACTCTTCGCGTCACGCCTGTCAACCCGCTTCTCTACTGCAATAGCTGTCTTGACAATTGAATTTGGCTTTGGGATTCACAAACAACGGGCCCCTATAAAAGCCTGGCACACCACCCCTAAAGCAATGCTTGTTGCGACTTGAAAGGACGCCCGTAGCAAAAATCAACGGCATCATCAAGAAGCTCACGTTGTCCGAGTGTTGCATCATGTTGCATGCAAACGCAAACGCATTATCGCAGCGGACAGTTGGGCCCGTGTAAATGCTTTACCCGCAAGAAAAAAGACAAGTCCATCATCCTGAAGAAGCACCGTCCTCTGATTTTACTCTTCAAAGCCCACAAATACGCTCGAAGTTTTGCCGGGGCCGCGCCTGCAAACAGGCTTGGGATCCCGCTCGGGCCGAGCACAGATGCCGCACAAAGGCGCTGGTAAGGACCAAAGCAGACACGCTCGGGATCCCGCTCGGGCCAAACCCGTGATAAGGACCAACACCGTCACGCTCGGGAGCCACTCGGGCCAGCTATGGATGCAACAACGCGCAGGCACCTGCAAGGACCAGCGGCCAGGCTCGCCTGCCCGCTCGGGATCCCGCTCGGCGCGAGCACGGGTGACACGCAAGGAAAAAGCAAAGGCAAGCGAAGCCACGCTCGGGATCCCGCTCGGGATCCCGCTCGGGGCTGACACGCAAAGGCGTCACTCTTGCGGAAGCCATACAGTTAGCACACGCCAGACCCTCTTGCGCCTCGTTTGGCCGTGTCAGCCAGGGCTCTTTGCATCACGCCTGCCAACCCGCTTCTCTACTGCAATAGCTGTCTTGACAATGGAATTTGGCTTTGGGATTCACAAACAACGGGCCCCTATAAAAGCCTGGCAACTCCACCCCTGAAGCAATGCTTCTTGCGACTTGAAAGGACGCCCGTAGCACACATCAACGACATCATGAAGCTCGCGTTGTCCGAGTGTTGCATCATGTTGCATCCAAACGCAAGCGCATTATCGCAGCGGACAGTTGGGCCCGTGTCAAAGCTTTACCCGCAAGAAAAATCCGAAGCAACGTGCTCTGATTTTACTCTTCAAAGCCCACAAATACGCTCGAAGTCTTGCCGGGGCCGCGCCCGCAAACAGGCTTGGGATCCCGCTCGGGCCGAGCACAGATGCCGCGCAAAGGCGCTGGTAAGGATCAAAGCAACCACGCTCGGGATCCCGCTCGGGCCAAACCCGTGCCAAGGCGCAGATAAGGACCAACACCGTCACGCTCGAGAGTTTAATGCAACACGCAGGCGCCTGCAAGGACCAAAGCGGCCAGGCTCGCTAGCCCGCTCGGGATCCCGCTCGGGCCTTGCAAAGGCAAGCGAAGCCACGCTCGGGATCCCGCTCGGGATCCCGCTCGGGATCCCGCTCGGGGCGAACGCGGATGCCACGCAAAGGCGTCACTATTGCGGAAGCCATACAGTTAGCACACGCCAGACCCTCTTGCACCTCGCTTGGCCGTGTCAGCCAGGACTCTTCGCATCACGCTTGCCAGCGCGCTTCTCCTACAATATTTGCCGTTTCCTGCAATGGCGTCTTGATAATTGAATTTGGCTTGGTGATTCACAAACAACGAGCCCCTCAAAGCCTGGCAACTGCACCCCTAAAAGCCTGCTTCTCCACCGCTAAAGCAATGCCTCCTGCGACTTGAAAGCGCGCCCGTAGTACAACGACTGACATTATGAAGAAGCTTGCTTCGTCCGAGTGTTGCATCATGTTGCGCGCAAACGCAAACGCATCACCGTCCCGAACTCAAGCTGGGCTAGGACACAGTGTGGAAGCTCTACCCGCGAGAAAAGACAAGTCCATCATCCTGAAAAAACATCGTGCTCTGGTTTTACTCTGAAAGCCCACAAACACGCTCGAAGCATTGCCGCGCAGAGGGGCTTGGGATCCTGCTCGGGCCGAGCACAGACGCTGCGCAAAGGCGCTGGTGAGGACCAAAACCAGACACAGTCGGGATCCCGCTCTGGCCAAACACGTGCGCCGCGCCAAGGCGCAGATAAGGACCACTCGGGCCAACTACTATGGATGCAACTCGCAGGCGGCTGAAAGGACCAAAACGGCCAGGCTCGCTAGCCCGCTCGGGATCCCACTCGGGGCGAGCACGGGTGCCATGCAAAGGCGTCAGACCCTCTTGCCGAAGCATACAGTTAGCACACGCCAGACCCGCTTGCGCCTCCTTTGGCCGTGTCAGCCAGGAGTGTTCGCATCACGCTTGCCAACGCGCTTCTCCTACAGTTTTTTTGCCAAGCAGACTCGCTCGGGATCCCGCTCGGGCCAAACGCATCAGTCCTGAAAGATCCGCTACCTCGCCACCACCTTGCAACAGCGAGAAGAATCGCCACGCTCGGGAGTCCACTCGGGATGCAACGCGCAGGCGGCTGAAAGGACCAAAACGGCCAGGCTCGCTAGCCAGCTCGGGACCCCGCTCGACCCGGCTACGGATGCCACGCGCAGGGGCCTTGGCGGGCAAACTTAAAACTTTCAGGATCCCGCTCGGGAGAAACGCGGATGCCACGCACAGGCATGTGAGAACGCACGCAAACGCACTTGGGCTTCCGCTTAGGCGAAGCAAGCTTCAAGAATCCGCTCAGGCTGAACTTGTAAGGCCCAACATACGGCCAAACCTCTGACTTACAGTTAGCACATGCCAGACCCTAGCGCCTTCTCAGCTGGTGTCAGCCAGGACTCTTCGGATCATCACGCTTGCCAATGCGCTCCTCCTAACTACAGTCTTTGCCCTTCACTGAAATGGCAACGCAGCAGTTTTAGTGCGTGGCATGCACCCCCATTATTCGGCGAAGGGCGCGCTTCTCCCTTAGGTGCATCCATCGGCGCAACTGCGGCACCCCCCCCCCAGGATGTTTCGAAGTAATGATGATTCTGGCATGGCAACCTGCAACAGCACCCTGCGCAACTCTGCAGCACCCTGCGCAGCTCTGAGTCTCGTCCTGCCTTCCTTCCTTCCTTCCTTCCTTCCTTCCTTCCTTCCTTCCTTCCTTCCTTCCTTCCTTCCTTCCTTCCTTCCTGCTTCCTTTGCTTCTTTTGCTTCCTTTGCTTCCTTTGCTTCCTTTGCTTCCTTTGCGTCTTTTGCTTCCTTTGCTTCCTTTGCTTCCTTTGCTTCCTTTGCTTCCTTTGCTTCCTTTGCTTCCCTTGCTTCCCTTGCTTCCCTTGCTTCCCTTGCTTCCCTTGCTTCCTTGCTTCCTTGCTTCCTTGCTTCCTTGCTTCCTTGCTTCTTGCTTCCTTGCTTCCTTGCTTCCTTGCTTCCTTGCTTCCTTGCTTCCTTGCTTCCTTGCTTCCTTGCTTCCTTGCTTCCTTGCTTCCTTGCTTCCTTGCTTCCTTGCTTCCTTGCTTCCTTGCTTCCTTGCTTCCTTCCTTCCTTCCTTCCTTCCTTCCTTCCTTCCCTTCGCTTCCGTGCTTCCGTGCTTCCTTCCGTCCTTCCTTCCAATGCCCATGTAAAGCTATTTTGATGCCAAGCCTTATTTCAAAGACCTTGAACAATCCGACTGCCAGACTAGTTGGAGTGCTAACTGTTGGGCCTCAACCACGGCTTGGGAAAAAAACGCTGCGCAAGCGCCCAAACAGTTAGCACTCAACGTTGGAATGCCGTGTGCTAACTGATTGATACCCACTATAATTAAAACGGAGTGCGCCCGCACCAACAAACGTTGGGACATATCTCAAATCCAGGGCATTTCGTGGTCAAACATGCTTTCAACCCCCACAATTCGACGTTTACTGTTTGTTTCCACCCCCCCAGAAAAACACACCAACAAACCCCCAAAATGGGTGGGTGTTCTTTTTGGCTTCCCGCAAAGAAAAACACCCCCCCCTCCCCACCACCACAACAAACTCAAAAAAAATGGGTGGCTTCCCCAAGAAAACCCCACAACAAAAACTGGGTGTGGCGCAAGTGTTGGTCTTTGTTTCCATTTACCTCCACTTGCCTAAGGGCCATTGTGGGTACACTTTTTTTGGGCCACAGCCGCATTGACATGGAACCCCCACCCCCCCCACCAAAATAAGAAAGAATTGGGTGGTTTCCCCAAGACACCACCCAAAACCTGGACCCCCATCTCTCGCTTCTTTCCTCCGGCTCCGCGTCCGGCGCCGGCTCTCCGCCAAAGCACTCATACGCCCGGCCCGGCATCGCTTTCTGGGCCGAGCGAGCTGCGGGGAACCCACGCAGCCATGGCTCGAAAAACCGACAACTGGAACCCGACTCGAATAGGGATCTCTCCACCCGCAGTAGAGGTGTGGCATATATATATATATATATACATATGTATATATATATATATGGCTGCGGCTCAAAAAACCGGTACCAAACTGGAAGCCTGGTAAGTGGAAACATGGACCGAAACCTGCGGCTTGCCCCTCCTCTTGAATTTTGAGCCATTGGCAAAAAAATAAATAAATATGTGGACCAAAGGAGGTACTGTACATGGAATTTCGCAGTTGCCCCAGCTTGGTGACGTCGTTTTGAAGGGGACCGCCCCTCTTACCCGGACCCAAGTGAAGCCACATATGGCTATGGCTCAAAAAAGCGGTACCAAACTGGATCCCTGGAGGTGGAAACATGGACCAAAACCTGCCTAACCCCTCCTGTTTAATTTTGAGCCACACCCATATCAAGGAGCAGTTGAGCTTCGCGCTTGCCAGGTCCGTGCCGGCTTTCATCCCAAATGGCAAAGCCGGAGCCCCAAACATAATGGGCTGTCCCGCCCAGAATCCTTTGCGACCACATCACCAGTCATGAGAAGCTCTGAAAGCCCCGCGCGTCTGCCCCGGAGGCGCACTCAACAAAACCGCGAACCCAGGCGACCGGACCTCGAGACCCGGACCTCCCGTAGCAAAGTTGTAAAGCGGTCGGCAGTCAGAGACCCTGGCCAAAAAAAGTCATGGGACTTGCAACTTGCGAATTGAGACTTACCACCCCTGAGGTAAAAACCCTTCATCATGGGACTTACAATCCTTAAGGAAAAACCTGTTCATCATGGGGTAGCTCGCTGTAGGCCCAAGCAGATGGCCCCCCCCCCCTAGTGAAACCCTTCGTCATACTGTGGATGGACGGTTGCGAATTCACCGTGGTGAGAGACTCGCGGAGTTCCATTTCAACCATCCGCAGAACTCATCTGCCCAGGAAGCTTCCCATCGCGCGCCCGTCGCGCCTGGCTCGGGAGGCTCCTGAAAGCCGGGCAGGGGAGGGGAGGTGGGAGCTCAAACCAACCCCAGTCCAATGGGCGGTTTGGAGTGGTGGTTTGCTATTCTGGGCTTTTTGCCCACTTTTTGAGATGATGGGTTGGCTTGTTCAGCATGTTTGGGATTGGGATCGCTTGTTTGGGACTTTTCAAAAAAATAAAAACAAAGATAATTACCCGCGGAGAAAAAGAAAAACGCGGTGGGATTGCTTGTTTGGGACTTTTCTAGAAAATATGTAATTACCCTTGGGGGGAAAACAAACAAACTGGCATGTTCCACATTGGCAAGCAACCGTTGCATGACTGAAATGAATCCAAACGAAAGCCCCCGTGACGTACTGGCAGACACGCTTTAAGCACAACAGACACCTGTTCAATGCAGGTGCCGAGGCGTCTGGTGTAGCCTCAGATCCCGAACATGTTCGCTGGGCTCGGCCAGTTGGCCTGTTGGCCTGTGGATCTCTGGTCAACTGGGCTGTCCGCTGTCTAATCTTCTCAAAGTGCTTGACTTGTGGGTTAAAACCCCCAGCTGGCACCAAAAAAGACATCTAAAAACCTACTGAACCGGATGGCTGAAAACCAGCAAGTAAAACAAAATCCTAAATGACCAAACACGCCTTGGGCAAGCAAAACAACCCCCGCCCTCCCAAAAAAAAGACCATGAAGAAAAAGCCAAGTTGTGCGAAGAAAAAGCCCAAAGTGGCTCAGCAACCACAAAACGTCCGCCTGAAACTCCTGGAGCCCTGGAGGATGTTTTTTCGCGGCTCTCGCGAGGCTGTCCGGCCCGGCTTTGCAGGACCGGCGAGCGCGCGCCAAACCCCGAGATCCAAGGGTCCAAAACCGTGTGGGTGCGTCTCAAAACAACCCAGATGCGTGGCCCGAATCCGGCACCCTCTAACACGACACACCCAGGCAGCTCAAAACCGGTTGGAAGCTTCTTGGGATGGTCTTGAAAGAAAAAGGAAAGAAAGAAAGAAAGAAAGAAAGAAAGAAAGAAAGAAAGAAAGAAAGAAAGCCAGAAAGCAAGAAAGCAAGAAAGCAAGAAAGCAAGAAAGCAAGAAAGCAAGAAAGCAAGAAAGCAAGAAAGCAAGAAAGCAAGAAAGCAAGAAAGCAAGAAAGAAAGAAAGAAGGAAAACAGCCGTTTTGATCAGGGTCTCTCCGTTCAACAAGTGCCCCAACAGATTAGCGAGAAGAATGCTGCCAAAGCATGGTCTGAATAAGCAGGGTTTGGCTGCTCGATGGCTGCATGGCACATGAGCAACAGCACCAGACCTTCGCTACTTGGATTGCCAGGTCAGGCGAATTACTGGCGGATGGACGAAATTCCTGCACCAGTTTGAAACCATGGTTGAAACCATTGTATGTTTGTATTTACAGGGAAATCGAATCGGGTCTCTGAGCAGTGGTGCGAGAAGCAGAATTCGCAACCATCCACAGTAGGTGGTCAGGATGGGCAATTTCCTACAGTGGATGGACGACACTTTGAAACCATGGGAAAACATTGTTAGTTGCTATTTACAGGTGAATCATCATTTCAAGGTTTCTTAGGTGGTGCAGGATTTCGTCCATCCACAGTGTGTTTTCCCAACCGGGAGATAAGGGATCCAATTCCTCATGGACCTTCACCATGTGCTGGGCTCGTTGCCCGAATGATTCCCCAAACAGAAACGTTTCACCATGCCACTGCAAGGCCAGCAAAGGATATAGCCTCATTTCCTGGCTCCCCGACCCGGATATGGGTGCATGTCAGGTACTTTTTGCATAAAGCCACGAATGCTTGCTGCTCACTCTCGAATTCCGCCAATTCCGCCCCAGGGCGAGGCTTTGAGCGAACCCGATCTGCGTGCGCCCGTACTTTTCGCTTCCCTAACAACAAACATATCCCATGTTCCTACATACAGGGTGTCTTCCATTTCCCTTCTTGGAACCTCAGGAAGGCAATGTCCATGGGTTTCCACCAGTAAGTTGCAACCTAAGGGGAAATACTCTCCCCATTGAGTTGTTGTTTTGAAAACAGGCTCTTCCGAAACTGTTCTGTATGAAGTGGCTGTATAACACTGTGTATCCCGTTAATCCAGTGAGCCCCACCAATCTTGAGCCCCTTGCGAAAGCTCTTGGGGGTCAATTAGCCACATGGCCGGGTACAAGTCGGTGCGAATCTCGCACGTTTCATACCTGCCCGTAAGTCCCAGCGCTCACAGAATCTTTGTTTCTTTAACGGGTCATGTTCACACTCTCGGGGGCTGCCGTGCCTGCCACCCTCCCACGAATTGACATGAAACCTGACATGGGGCGCGACCAATTTCCTTTTAAGGGAAGCCCCGAACGACAGGCTCCAGGTGAATTGGTGGGAGGTTGGTCGGTGGCTCAGTCGCAAGTTTGCTTCGCCAAAGGCATGCCACGTGGCCAATGTTTGCAGAACTCCAACAAAGAAGGCCGACTCAGAAGCTCAACGAAAGTACAACGCTCCATGCACCAAAGACTTTACTCATAAGACAGACAATGTCAGAGCACTGGACATAAGTCCCTGAGGAATTCGTCCATATGTTTGTCCAATAAAGGATTGATGTGATGTTTCAAACCCCCAAAGTGTGGCCGTCTTGTTGGCGCGTCTTTCAACCAAACTGAAACAGGCAGCCTCCCAATTAAAGACACACGCATGTGGGGTGGGGGGGAGGTGTGGGGCTCTTAAAAAGCGAGGGTTAGTTTCCTTTTGGCTTCAAGTTGAATATCAACCGAAAGGACCGCATTTGGGTCTCTTTTTTAAGGGGAACCCCCAAAATGCCGCGACTCCCTTGCAAGCCCACAAAGAAAGGGGTACCAACTTTAAAAGAGCAAAAGGGACAACCCCCCCCCTCCCACGCCTCCCGCCCCTCCCACCCCTCCCCCCCTCCCGCCCCTCCCGCCTCCCACCCCTCCCCCCACCCCCCCCTTGTCCATCGGTCCATTCAGAAACCCTGCCCTGAGACCCCATAAGCAGCTGATCCGAGCGGCGGATCCGCGCTAATTCACTCGAAGCCCACCGACTGCTCCTGGGCTCGAGCTGAGGCCAGCTACCCTTTCTTGGATAAGGTTAAAGGAGCAAACAAGAGGAAAACCATCCATTTTGGGGACGCCAACCTTTAAAAAGACACCCAAGAAGGAAAGTGAGGAAACGGTCGCCTTCCTTGGGCTCTTCCTTTGAAACTCGAGCTTTCTCTCTGAGCTTTCTCTCTGAAAACCGCCCAACAAAAACACCCGGTACCCTCCAAAAAATCACCGTGTCTGGCTGCCCCGCTAGGATCTGCCTCACTTGCACGGGCGAGGTGAAGGGATCTCCGGAGATGGATGAAATTCTGTAATGCACAAATCACCTACTGGATCGTGAGAAGAGGGGTGGTTCCCTCATTCTCTGAGAACCAACGCCCAAACCACACTTGCGGAGCCCACGAAGTTCCAACTGCAATCGCTGTTGTTCACAAAATGGACTCTGCGCTTTTTGTGCCATGAGACATCCCTTCCGAGCGCACCACCTGCTGTTGTTGGGGTACCTTTGGCCTTGACATCCATGATAGTGGTACACCGAATCAGGAAACGGGAACGTCTTTTGAGGCTTGGGGTTGTAAAGGCCATGAGCCATCGTCCAAATATGCAGGTACAGCAAAGTACATGTGAAATTGAGTGAGTCTTCTGAAATGTTGGTGGAAATTCTGTGGCTGGTCGGCCCCATATTGACAACCCTTGAAATGCACCATGTCCCCCACCAAACCGGACACATATGGACACATATTTTTTAACCAAAACCAACACAGAGCATAAAAACCAAAGCATATGCCCTCCAATTAACATGGAACCTGACGTTCGGGTGTCCCTGTAAAAGGAAAAAGGTAAAAGGTTCCATGCAAAATTGGTGGGAGATCGAACCGTGTCTTCCATTTGATAAAGTCACTAGGAAAATGGGAAACATAGTTGTCCAGTCGTGAAATCGATTCCTTTAAGAAACCAACCGCGCCAAAATGCGAAACCATCTGAAACGCAAATGGATGTCCATAGCACCATTTATGAACCAACAAAACATGTTCATTCCAACGCAGGGCTGTGGGAAATGACCACTTCTGTGATGCAACAAAAAGGGCTTCCCACGGACAAACCCCCCTTTTTCAATCTGGAGATTCCCTTGTATCACAGAAGTGGTTGGATAAACCCCGAATGATCCACCACAACCCTGTTCCAACGCAAATGGCAGGAGTCCGCCAACCCGTCGCCCCCACTTAGATGGTCTGGGAGGAATCGTTCAATGGCCAGCTTTGCCCTGGTTCTAACCGACCAAAGCTATGGTTGTAAGTCCAACCTGTAGGCAGGGCAAAGCTAGCCATGTGGCTAAGTGCGTCCCAGAATGATGATTCGAGTTAGGCCCAGTTATAGAATGTAGAATTTATTGTTTGCCTCACTTTGAGGCACTGGCAAAATGCAAAATGTATTTAAATGTATCCTAAGTCTACCCCAACCCAACCCCCACGTTGCAGACCCCCCCAAGTATCCTAAGTCTAGACAGAAAACCATCCATCGAGGCGTTGATCGAAGAGCTGATGGATCCAAGACGCTGAGTCCAGCTCCATGGTCACATTGCTGCTGGCCTGGAGCATCCCCAGAGCCCATTTTTGGCTACAGGGGCTGGGAGGGAGGGAGGGAGGGGGTTCCCTAGGTTCCTCTCTATTCAAAAGTCTTACAAAGGGCTTGTCGAACTGTCCGGAAGTCCAACCTCCCCCTCCCCTCCCTCCCCCCCAGCCCCCAGAGGCCCACTTTCAGTCACCAACAACACCCGCCGCCATTTCGCACCACGAAATGAAACCAAGGTTGAAACAGTGGTGTGTTGGTATTTACGTTGGGGAATCATCGTTCTAGGGTTTCTTGGGTGGTGCAGGATGTCGTACATCCACAGTAGGATTGATATATACCAGGAAGCAAAACCGAGTGGCATCAACATGACCGTTGGATTGCTCAGGATTGACATCTGAGTCCGTGTACGCAGGTTCCAGTCCTGGTTTCCATTTGCCAGGGCAAACCCATTGAGGGGTTACCCCATTTTTGACTCACTCCTGATCCAAAGAAAAGGTGTACATCCCTCTTTCTGCACAATGTGTGGTGTACCCTTGCGGCTTAGTTTGCTTTGTTTGAAGTGGGCTATAAGAACAAGTGCCTTTTTTCAAAATGATAAAACAACAAAAACACATGTGCTGAGCCAAACCATGACGTCAAGACCTTCCGGTGGTCTTCGCCTAAGAAAAAGTGCTTAGGGGCTGGTAGGGCGCCTCTCTGAAACCGGAGAGGGCGACAGCGGGCCGGAAACGTGCTGGGCTTCCTCATGAAAAACGCGCAGCTTCTGCATCAGTCGGTCAAATCGGATAAATGTTCAAGTCAAACCCAAAACCCGGGAAAGTTGGGTTGGGATTTGGACAGTCCCAACCAGAAATCAGTCGGTGCCGATATCCGCCTTCTTACTTCTGCAGATGTTGGGTAGATCATTTCCATGGTTTGCCTTTTCCACCGTTTGGGGGATACAAGTGCGCAGCGCCCCCTAGTGTAGAAACCCTCTTCAAGGGAGGCTGTTCAGAAATCAGAAAAGGCAACCCCTGAATTTGATACAGGTACCAACTCACAAGAAAAGGTCCCACCCAGTTCCTGGCCATTGCTAACTTGTGGTTTCCCTGGTTATCTCGGTTGCTTTCTGCTCCCCTGCCTAAAAGTCTAACTTTTAGGGGTTCAATGGAAAACCCATTGGTTGGCAAAAAAAAATAAAGTCCTACATCCAAGCAAAATCCAGCAAAGTTATCCATCATCATGTTCAGTGGACCTTTTGATCAACACCCAAATGGTTTCCAGCTATCGTCAAAATTTAACCACCAGGGGATATTGATCAACCCCCATTTCGGAGACCGGTTTCCTGCCTGTCAAAAAGGGCGTTTTCGGTGTCAATCCAAAAGGCTCTACGGAACACACCCATGTGACAATGTGGGTGGTGTCCAAGAATATGGGGGCAGTGGGTGATGCTGAAAAAATGGAAACCCACCACTGTTGAACGGGGTCCCTCAGTGTATGGCGCACGCATGTGAGTCGCAATCAAAACCTTGTACTAAAATGGTCTACCCAGAGCCATGTACAGGATTCAGAAGGCGGCCGCAGCTATTTATGGTTGGGATCGTCCCTTACTAACCTTCATCTGCCCGGGGTTTGAGCAAGTGGCTCATGTGTTGTCTACCTTTGGGTGAGTTTGCTTGGCTTGCAGTGGACTGATATAAGAGAAAGTGCTGGGCAGGTCCTATTTGATTCCCCGCAAGCCGACAGGAGCAGGCCACTGAAAATGGCGGACTCGATGGCGATGGCACGTGGTGAAATCCTGAATGTTGCCCGAAGAGGGTGTTGCCAGGCTGGTGTTCGGCTGATTTGCGCGTTTTGTGGAAGACACTGCCAGCCAAAAAGGCAAACCTGACAATGATCCTAAAGCAAGTCATCAACTACAAAACTAGCCGCAAGCTTGGCAAACCTTGGCCAACAAGAAGACACACTAAATCCCACCCCAATTCAGCCAAACATCATCCAAATGCTGCCTCCACCAATTTAAAAGTCCAATCCCCACTCTAGCTGACCTCCGAACCAGCCAGAACCTTGCCCCTGAGCAACCTCAAGAAAATTGCGAAAGTATTCCTAAAAGTCATCTCACTTGATCCAACCAACCCAACCACCCACCAACCAACCAACCAACCATGTCTGCCAGCGCCACGCCTGTGCCAGGGCAATAGGAACAAAACAAACTCAAGTCGACGCGTCGAGCCTCCAGCTCCTCTCGCTTGGCCGACGCATCCTTTGCGTGGCGCCTCAGCATCCATGCAAAACCCGGTTGAACCTTCTGCCGGCTTGGGCCTCTCGAGTGGTTAAGCTTGGCGTTGAGCTAGGCCTGGTGAATAGAAGGGTGCACTTGTTTGTATGTGATGCGTATAACAGATATACGCAGGCACACGCAACCAAGCAATGGTTCGTGGCAGAAAGGCAACCTAAAGATATTACCAAGCAACCAAACGACCGGCAACCAGCACCTCCCGACCCTAGCAATTAAAACCCGGCATCGGTAGAACCCAGGGTGACTTGTGGTGCCAAAGTGGCTGAAAGTGGCAGGCCCCTCCAAGCACCCGCCCAGTCCCAGGTCAACGTAGAGTGCCCACAAACTGGACCCGCTGCCCTTTGGCTTCCCAAAGAAAACCAACCTGAATAGGCCACCCTCAAAGATACATATAATATAGAGCTTTTCTGTTGCCGAGGAAAAAAGGGAGTCCAAGAGGGGGTCACTGGATTCCTCGTCAACAGTTGCAGCTTGCTGGTGGTGTCCAACAAAAAAAATGGTCCAAAAAGGTTAAGCTCGGGACCCCTGTCGAAGATGGGCCTCAAAATGGACCACCTGCATTGGCTCCCGTTCTGTCGCAAGCGTCGCCAGGTTCATCGGATCAAGGCGCCAGAAGAGGCAGCCTGCCACAACGTAGAGTACCAAGCCCAGAGTGTAAAACACCTGAGGCGAGGGTTGAGAGGCCAACCAACCCACCAACCAGCCAAGCCAGCCAGCCAAGCCAGCCAGCCAAGTCAGCCAGCCAGCCAGCCAGCCAGCCAACCAACTGACCAAGCAACAGACCAACCAACTGCAACTCACCGAACCGACCAAACAAACAAACAACCAGCCAAACCCAGCAAGCTACAGGCCTGTAAACAACTCCCGCACTACAGGGGAACAACCCAAGAGAGAAGGCATGCTGGGGCATGGCGGGAGCGGAGCACAACTCAAACTGTGCTGGGCTTGGTAGACCTTCTACAATCTAACAAGTCATAAATCACACATCGAAATTAGATTGCAATAGAAATGCATGGCATCGCGCTGTACAGCTTTGCTCTGACCAAGAGTTGCAGCAATCTAAAGGTCTAATGCTGTCTCGTGGAACATCTTTCTGATATGCAAGCGGAGCTGGTACAGTTTGGGATCTAAGTCGCCATGAATACGAACATGATTATGGTGTCTTTGTGTTGAAACGTCCATACTGTAGCTTTGGCACACAAGGGCTACATGGTTGCCATATGCTGCAACTAGCATTGTAGACTTGATGCGCTGCCTGCCTTCGCAGCACATTTATTGTTCAATTTCGACGAACGTTTACACGGTGAGAAACATTAAAACGCATACATCGCGTTCTGCTGGCTCCACATATCTTGTGTGAAGGACAATCTCTCTGGAGATAAGCCATGATCGAAAGACTCCGAAAACCAATGGCCATCGGAAAAGGGTATAGCACGCCAAGCCATGTTTGAATAATTTGAAAGGAGGGTGAATGATGCTACTGCAGCAACAATGCATACCTATCCAGTGTCTCCCGAATTTGCGCTGATTGATCAACCTGGTTGATAAATTGGTGGGGTGTGCTGCTTCAGCCATCGAGAAAAAACATTGGAAGCGTCGAAGCGACCGATCCGGTTCTGGACGGACTTTCGAGGAGTCATTGAGTTGCGAATCTGATCGCTCGCCAAAGAGTTCTTGTTTTCTCACGTTTAATGTTGAACAGGGATCCTTACATTACACACCTGAACATTGCCTTGTAAATGGTGGTTTCCCTTTATTTTGCTGTTGAAAAAGCCATGTTTCAAATGTTTGCAAAATGGCCATCTTTTAAGGAGCCCTGTTGAAGACGGCACGAATCACTCCAGTTTCCAGATCCCAGGGTTGGTTTCCTAAGGCGGGGATCTCGGGGGAGGGTTCGATGGATTTGGGCTGGGTTTTGGGTGGGTTTTGCCGGGCCAGAGGCCCAAAGCACAAGAACTCTTCGCCTCAAGCCCGGGATTTCGATCATGTCTCGAACGTTGGGCAGTGGTCAAAACGCGGGTAACCCCAAAACAGCTAGGTAAATCAATGGCAAGAGCCATGGACTAAAATCCTGGCGTCCAATTGGCGCATTCATCCCATTTGCTCATCCAAACCCTGGATTAGTTTTTCGGGTTTTACCAAACACTCTTGGAAAAAGCCTATCCCCGGCGGCATGCCATGGCCTGAAAATCCGCGCGGCCCAAAAAAAATAAAAAAAAATAATAACATAATAATAATAATAATAATAATAATAATAATAATAATAATAATAATAATAATAATAATAATAATAATAATAATAATAATAATAATAATAATAATAATAATAATAATAATAATAATGTGGTTCCTTCCTCCCATCCCAATGGCCCAACTCATCCCAAGGCGCGGCCATGGTGAGCCCAAGGCCCCAGTTCTTCAGGTCCATACCCTGCTGGATCTTCTTGGGCGCCACCATCTTGGCCTCCAAGCCTCGGCTCAAGCGAGCTCGCGCGCTCGCTCAAGCTCGCGAGGCGTGGGTATTGGCGCCGGCGAGAGGCAGGCTCGCATCTCTACATGTGTATATAAACACAAATAGGCGTGTATATATATATATATACAAATAAATGTGGATATGGATATATACACATGCGTATATACGTATATATATACACATATTATATGCTATATATGTGCCCAGCACCCCCGCCAAAAACAAAACTTCTCCACAAAAAGAACCTGCCCGATATCTACTTGCTTGCGGTTTTAGTGGAAAAGGCTGAACAACCATCTGCTAATTCTGGTGCCTAGCGTATATGTATCACTCCTCATGAGTCATGGGAGAGGCTTAGCCTCGAAGGACAGCGGACAAAGCTTTGAGAGTGCCTTTCTCCCTCCCTCCCTCCCTCCCTCCCTTCCTCCCTCCCTCCCTCCCTCCCTCCCTTCCTTCCTTCCTTCCTTCCGTCCCTCCCTCCCTCCCCCTTCCCCTTCCCCTTCCCCTTCCCCTTCCCCTTCCCCTTCCCTTTCCCTGTCCCTTTCCCTTTCCCTTTCCCCTTTCCCCTTTCCCCTTCACTTCCCTTCCCTTCCCTTCCTTCCTTCCTTCCTTCTTTCCTTCCTTCTCCCTCCCCCTTCCCCTTCCCCTTCCCTTTCCCTGTCCCTTTCCCTTTCCCTTTCCCTTTCCCCTTTCCTTCCCTCCCTTCCCTTCCTTCCTTCCTCCCTCCCTCCCTCCCTCCCTTCCTCCCTCCCTCCCTCCCTCCCTCCCTCTCCCTCCCTCTCTTCCTCCCTCCCTCCCTCCCTCCCTCCCTCCCTCCCTTCCTTCCTTCCTTCCTTGTTTTTCTTCCCTTCCTTCCTAGCGCCCCAAGCGCTGCTTGCTGCCTGGGGGCGCATCACCCCGTCGGAGCTGCCCCCACTGACAGGGGGGATGACCAGCTCATCAAAGGTGTTGGCACAGGCCATGGGGCCTCGCGCGCGTTCGTTCGGAGAACCTCTTCCAACCTCCAGGCTCCTCATGGGTGAGGGGCATCTTTCTTCGGGGTACCAAGAAAAAAAGGAGGAGTTTTGTTTTTGGGTTTCCTGTTGCTCCACGAGGCAGGGGCATCTTATTCGGGCTACCAAGACAAAAAGGGACTTTCCTTGCGGCTTCCCGTGAAAAGCCGCAAAACGGGGTACCACACCCAGATGAGAATAGTGAGCAGTCATAGGTTAGAGCGCTGGAGACAATGACATCGCTGATTTAACCTGAGCCACTTCCCTTGGTGTGGGCTGGGTTTCGGGATTTCTGTCAACATCGAAAAGGATTTGGGGTATCCGAAAATGATCCTTCCAGCAAAAGCCCCAGAAGCTTGAATTCGCCGAAGGCTCACCTGATGTTGTTCGGGCGGTTCTCTAGCAACAAGAGTCTACCCAAACATGCCCACGAATTATGCTGACTGTAACATGCCTACCCCCCGGGACCACGCCACTGCTTTTGACCGAAGTTGCCTTAAAAGCGATTCGATGTCTTACTGGCATTGCCCAAAAGTAGGTCATGCAAGTTCTGCTTCTGGTCAACTCAATTGCTCGCCCGCATCGACCAAACGATATGGCCGAATTGGCTGGTGTTCCCGCGCGATTCGGGTTTGAGCAGGTCATAGGCCCGAATCAAGGCCGAGAGGTGCAGTCAGAGGGCTCCCTACTTGAAAATTCAACCGGCTCCAGCTCCCAGTTGACCACCGGCCGCCGCCTGCCATTCACCAAAGGTGGCAAGACGAAACGAGATCCCCCGTTTCCAGATGTTCATCCCGGTCAAAATTATGGGCAAACGCCGCTACCAGGGGCCCGAATTAAAGACATCGACTGGAGGCAGACATCCGCCGCTCGGCGCGCCTATCTTGGGGTTGGGGCCCAGGTTGCCAATCATCATGCCGCAGTCCTTCCTTGGTTGCGAGCAACAAGGCGTCCGATTGAAGAGGCGAGACACGACCCAGATAGACGCCAAGGCCAACACAGACCCAAAGACAAAGTCAACAGCAATATGGAATACGAGTCACGCCTGCTTCGCTTCAGTGACACATGGCATGATCTACCTAACAAAAGTTGGAAAATGGTTCGCCCGAAACACATCAATGAGTAAGTCCCCCTGGTTTTGGGAAAATTATTCAGAGCTCCTCCCATATCCCTTGGTTGCTGTTGGGGGTTTGGTGGAAAACCCCTTGATTTCCAAAAAGGTTCCTTGATTTCCCAAAAAGTTAAAGTCTAAAGATCCAACCCGCCAATAGCAGTCAAGAGGACTCCCCCCCAAACAGGAGAGCCTCACGCCCACGACCTCGCGCAATCAAAACGCGCGCGCAAGCGCGACAAATTCGACGACGCGAGAGGCGAGGGGCACGAAGTCCTGCGCCACCTGAGCGCCGCCCCCGAAGAGGAGCATCACATCCACCTCCAACCTGCGGTCAGGCACTCAGAGGTTCGAAGCCGAGAGACGAAAAACCCGGGGGGGGGGGGGACATCCGGGGCGGGTGGGGGGTTGTTGGGTCATTTCATGTGGATGGCTCAGGAGACCTGTATAGAACTGGTGGAACCTTTTTCTGGATGCATGTTGGGTAATGTTGACCCCAACCAACCAGTTTAGCTTCATAGGGGGGGGTGGCCCCTCCAAAAGTAGAGTGATTCCCCGCATTTCATCCAGAAAGAACCCACTCCCCTTACTAATAAACTGGGTTGATTACTATGGGGTCAACACTATATATTGTGGATGGCCCAGGATACCTTATGGTCCCCCTATATGGTGAGAATTGGCCAGGTGATAAAGTGGACCATCCTGACCCTGGGATTCAAACCACCATTAAAACATTGGGCCTCATATAACCACCGTTGTTTGCCCATCAGGTTGCAAAAACAAAGCAAAAAACATGAACGAGGCCCCCAAAACTCTCCGGGTTCCGCTCACCGGCTTCGACCCAAAGAAGCCCCAAAAAAAAAAACACAAAAGTGTCCACCGCGCGCCCATCTCCCACCCCCAAAAACCGCGCGCCCATGTCCCACGGCCGCTGGCCGCTGGCCTCTGCCTCAGCTCCAGGCGCAAGGGCAGCTGGCCCCCGGAGAAGAGCAGGTCCCCCGCCAGCGAGGAGAGCCTCGATCGACCCGCTGGGCCCACGTGAGTCACTGGCTCAAGACGCGGGGTTAAGATGGTCGTAATCCCAGATACTCCCCACACGGGACAGTTGCCCATGGTCAAAACTGGGGGCCCTACATGGGTCAAAATCAAACCCGATATTAAAATGGTTGACCCAGAACCATGCTTACAGAAACAAGAAGGCGGAGATCCGCTGCTATTTATGGCCAGGGGATTGTCCCCTACTATCCTTCATCTACCCGGGTTTTGATTGTGGCTCACGTGGGATGGATTGGCAACATGTGCGCAGTGGAAAACCCTGGGCTGTCCGTTTTCAGATCCCCCGGTAAAGGTTTGACTAACTTTTCGTGGGTCAGATGGAAGCTACCACGAAACACTAAAAGGCTAACAAGCTAAGGAACCGGATGGCTGGGAGCCACCAAGAAACCTGGGATACACCCCCTTCAGGAGTTGGATCCACAGCCAGGAACCTGGGCTGAGTTTAAAACCAAGAGCAAGGCTCGCCCTCTGCAAGAATCAGCACACAGAAACCTAGATGGTCCCTAGTATGATACACCCGCTGCAACATACTCACCATCATGTATGCCGCCATGGCATGATCTACAATATTCTACAATTGTTTGAAAGGCAATTGCCTGCCGGCCCCCCCCCAAAAAAAAGAAAAAAAAAAGAAGATAAAAACACGGTGCCTCTGATTTCCCTCAAAGCCAGCCCTCAAAAAGTCGGGGATCCACACAAACAAGTCAGCAAGTGGTGCGGGCAAGCGGCAGCTTGGCGTTGATGGTGGTGTTCGCCTTAACCCAGGTGGATCCATTCCCATCCTGAGACACGGGGCAAACAAAAAGAAAAAACAGGCTGGAGGCCGGCATGTTCGATCCATTGCCCCTTGAGGTGTCAAGGGAGGCTAGGGTGGAGGGGGAGGTCCAACAAGCCTTTGACCCGTTACGGCAAGGCTAAAAGTTGAAAAGCAGTTGGAGGGGTCGAAGGTTTTAACCCATGATCCCATGCCCATGAAAGGACAGGATGCAAGGATCAAAGGAAAGTGCCTTCTTGCGAACTTGTCAGGGTGTCCCAAGGCGGTTCAAATCAGCTCGCTTCGTGTTTCCTCAAACAGCAACTCGCCGGATACGCCTCTCAGGGGCTTTATCTCCCCAGTGACCCAAAATGTACCTCCTATGAACAGGACGGGTTCATTACCCCGGTGTCGACCCTCCAAGCCAACGGAAACGAAAGAAGGTCCCGACCTCCAAACGCACCTCGATTGGGGGTCCCCTCACGGGGAGAAGCAGTGGTTTTCAGGTACACCTGGCTGACTACGCGGCAATGAAGCGTTGCATGGGAGAGCAAATGCAGGTAACACAGGTGCTGAAGATTTCTCTGACCTCAGAAAACCAAGAATTAAACCTTGTAGGACATACTGATACCAGAAGTAGCTCGTCTGATCTACTCGCCAACGCCAGAACTAGACTCTGCATTGCCCGATCCCACAGGGACGTGATTAGGCCAACTAACTAGATGCGTCAACACGAGGATGCCCCGCCTAGGCTCCAAATGAAACGCAATGGAAAAGGAAAGCAGAGGGGGAACAGAAGTGTACCGAAAGGAACCAAGCCAAAAGTAAGCCAAACATAAACTCAACGAAAAGAAACGCTAAACCGGACCCAAAGCGATAAAACGGAAAACAATCATGTGGCTGTGGCTGTGGGTCAAAACCCTGTACCCCTGGTGAACATCAAAATAAGTGGCAAATGGATGTTCATCCACCCGAAAATGGCTCGCCATAGGTTCTGCCCCATGGCCATGTGAGGCGTAACCGCCAACCATCCGCCTACCGCCTACTTGAAGGGGCAGGGTACTTAGTAAGTGGTTAGTAACCGTGGTCATCACCCACTGAACAGAGACTTATAACCCTGGCTTTGGTGGGTTGGAATGGTTCCTAACCACTTAGCTGACGTACCAAATCCCTCGCCCCTAAGTAGCGCCCGCCTACCGCTCCGCCAGGGCTCTGCTGGGAAGTAGTTCTCCTTTCCCGGCACGTCCTGGGTGTGTCCCACCTCCCTCGGCAGCGCAGGTCGCAGACTCCCAAAGAGAAAGGAGAGAAAAGAAAAGAGAAAGCGAGAGAAACAAAGAAACCAAGGAAAAACAGAAAGCAAAAGAAGAAGGAGGAGGAAGAATTTTAAAAAGAGGAAGAACATGAAAACGAAAAGAAAAGGAAAGAAAGAAACAAATAAATCTAAAAAATGTGTATATATATATATATATTTATAGCGGTGGATTGGCGTTCGGTCTTTTGGGGGCACGGCGCAAATCCAAAAAGAATCGAGAAGGCACACCCGCGGCAAACTGCCCCTTGGAAGGGCCAGCCCTGCAGCCATCAAGCTCAAACAATCAGGCGCGAACAAAAAAAGAAGCGCCCCAGCGCCAGAAAAATACCGGCGCGTTCTGCAAGGATCAAAGGGCGATCCTTCAGTGCGACGCAGGGCGTTTTCCGTTTTTTTCGTTTCCATTCGGATTTCTTGGAAACTGGCTCCGTGCTGGAGAAACGCAAACAATGCCTGACAAGCGGGCAGTGGGCAGACCTGGATTTTGCTCTTAGAAACTCTGGCCGAGTCGCGTCATGGATCGGCCGATGTAGACAGTACCCGGCTCGGTCCACTCGAAGCCTCGCAAATTTGGCGTGGCGTGCTGCGCTGTTGGGAAGTTGCCCAGTGGATTTCCATGGGAAAAACGGGCATCCTTATTTGGGTTTGGTTCAGCCCAAAGGGCACCCCTTCCCAAAAAGAAACTAGGTCCTCCAGTAGAGAGGTTAGAAGAAAGGCACCAACTTTTTCTGTAGTCTAATTTAGTAGGGGAACCCTCCCCCAAAAAAGAAACGGTAAAAGGGCACTACTGGGGAGACCCAGAAAAAGGAAACGAGGGCGCCGCTGAGCAAGTGGGGTGAGGGGTGTCAGCAGGGCAACGAAACCAACTCTTTAGAGCGGGGGTGGAGCCTTTTTTTACTTCATCTTTAATTCCCACAGCTGGCAGGCGCAGTTCCACCCCCACCCCACACCAACTGAAGAAAATCACCAATTCACAAGAGAGGGCCTAACCCCCGTCAACCAGTGGCCTGGAGTTGATCTCATTGGCATCAAAGCAAGCCCATCAAGAAAGCCATGAAATCTGAGAGCAAGAATCCAGAGCTTCAATTAGAGGGCAGAAGCCGTTTCATACAGTCGGAGCAACATCAAGCCCATCCATTTCAAGGCAGATCCGCTTTAGCTGCTATTCAATCACCTTGCGAAGAAGCCGGGTCAGCAAAAATGCTGGAGGACAAAGAACGGAAGATTGGGGGGGGGGGGGGGTTCAAACCGAATGCAAAACTGCTCATGGGCACTGAGCCGACCCCCGCCACAGCAAGTCAACACCTTAGAGAGCGAAACCTCTCGGAACTGACTTGCTGGTGCTTAGTAGGGCGAAACCAAATCGAATGGATGGCTTTTCTCGGAATCATCCCATGTCTCATTCCCTGCATCTCTCCCACCCCTTTCGCATTGTTTTTCGAGACGCCTATGGAGTAGGGGTTCGGGTTCTGGCACTTCATCTCGATGATGAGGTCCTCGGAACCCACGAAAACCGGCGAAACCCGAAAACCGGTGCTCTGGGAGGTGTTCCGGGCCTGAAAGAGGACCCGTGGAACCGCCAGAAACACGGGTTGACCCGTGTTTTTTTCCGAGCCAAAGCCTAGAACCACCGGGCTCGCTTTGGCCAGTGAAGGGCACCTGTCGGTCACAAGAAAAGCTCTGCGTCAGGGTGCCGATGCGCACAAAAAGGAACAGAGATTGGCCGGGGCTTAGATCTGCAGATCTGCAAGCCTCGTAGCGACCTGGAACTAGCACTCCAGGTAGCCTTTGAACCAGAGAGGAGACTCCCATCCCTGCTGTTGCTGGCAATGAACAAGGGAAACTAGAGAACGCCGAACAGCCCAACCCAACCCCAACCCCAAACCAACTCGACCCAAAACGACTTCGATCCCAGGAACAAAGCTGGTGGCGGAGATCAGAGGCACACCCACGTGCAAGTTCTGCATCTGCGTGGACCCGTGGCGGCACTCGATGGTGCTGTACAAAGGCGTCAGCCGCACGTAGATGCCTCGTGAGATACGAAGATCCGCGGACCGGCTTGAAATAAAAAGAAATAGGGTTGCTTAAACAGGGCTTGCTTGGGAACAAAAAAAATGCCTGGTCCCACCTTAGAAATTAATTGGGGGCTGGCGACATTTGGGGAGAGCCGGAGGGCTTACACGATGGCTTTGTTCACAGTGGTTCTCCAGCGGCAGACAGCCTTGAAAAGCTCTTCTTTTTTTTGGTATTCTGCCTTCTCAATCTGCTGGCTTGAAAACGTGCTTGAGCTGTTCTCCCCCAACAGCAACTGGCGCCAAGCCTCAGTTTCTTTTCCTGGAGCTTCCCGGCTGGTTGCGGGTCCCGATACTCTTTGCCCAAGTGATCGATCACAAAACCCTCCAAATCAACTGGGACCTGAGCCCTGTTTCAGAGGAACCCCTAGCTTTCGGGAGAGCAGACAGAGCGGCATGGCCTCAAAGTGCAAGACTCCCTCTGATTGCTTGATCATCTACCCCCACAGTTCACGCAAGAAGACAACAGTCCTTTGAATAAAGAATAGATGGCACTTGTAAATGATTAAAATCGTAAACAAAAAGTGGAACCCATCTATGCTCTACCAAACTGACCTAAAAGGAGGACACCGTTGGTTCTTTGCATATGCGGCAACCGTTCATGCTTCAGCTCGGCCCTTGGCTTTCACGCTCCAGGACACCTACGTAAGAGGTCAAAATCTCGTAGGCAGGTGCTGCTTTTCGGAGAACCAAAATGCCGAAGCAGTCTCGGCCTTAACGAGAAAAAGGCGCAAGGACCTAAAAAATTGCACGGGCCCCGCAACCTGCGAACCGAACCTTCATGGAGATGGCGACGGCCGTTCAAATATTCACCCAGTTGCGAGTTCGTGCAAGAAAAAAGTCTGGCGCCGGATATCTATGGTGGCTCCTGTAAGAAGAATCATGCTGACTCATGTTCAACCCCGGCTTCAGAAACCTCTGTCAATTAATATGGGGGTTGGTTTTAGTGGAGGTCCAGACCACTTTTGGACGTATTGTCCAAAACCACCCCCAGATTAACAGTGTGCAGTGGCTTCCGACCAAAAGCAAAAGGGGGCCTTCAACCATGGCACAGGGCACAAAATGGGAAGTGGCCTCTTCGACTTCCCTTTGGGCGTGTCTTTTTTTCGGGGACTCCCCTCCCAAAAAACACACACACACAAACGGTGGTCGTCTGTTTGGGTGTCCTTTCAAAACCAGCCAAGGGGTCCCAAAAAAGACGACAAGCCACCCACGTAACGTAGGATCGAGGGAAAATGATTTGCGTGGCGAGGCAGTGATTGCCGTTCCCACCCCCGGCAGTGGGCACAGCTCAGCCGGGTGGCTGGTTGCACATGCTGCTCCAAAGATGCAGACCGTGCCTGTCATGGCTTCTAGCTTTGAGTCCTTATGTTGGCGCACCT
>CAUJNA010000722.1:0-54537 GCA_963377175.1 Effrenium voratum | reverse complement strand
CGCAAACGCATTATCGCAGCGGACAGTTGGGCCTGTGTAAAAGCTTTACCCGCAAGAAAACGACAAGTCCATAATCCTGAAGAAGCACCATGCTCTGATTTTACTCTCCAAAGCGCACAAATACGCTCGAAGCTTTGCCGGGGCCGCGCCAACAGGCTTGGGATCCCGCTCGGGCCAAACCCGTGCCAAGGCGCAGACTCGGACCAACACCGTCACGCTCGGGAGTCCACTCGGGCCAGCTATGGATGCAACGCGCAGGCGCCTGCAAGGACCAAAGCGGCCAGGCTCGCTTGCCCGCTCGGGATCCCGCTCGGGCCGAGCACGGGTGCCACGCAAGGAAAAAGCAAAGGCAAGCGAAGCCAGCCTTAACTCCACGCCTAAAAGCCTGACAACTCCACCCCTAAAGCAATGCTTCCTGCGACTTGAAAGGGCGCCCGTAGCAAAAATACACGACATTATCAAGAAGCTCGCATTGTCCGAGTGTTGCACCATGTTGCATCCAAATGCGAATGCATTATCGTAGCGGAACAGTTGGGCCATCAAGTCCCGAACTCAAGCTGGGCTAGGACACTGTGTAAAAGCCTGACCAGCAAGAAAACGACAAGTCCATAATCCTGAAGAAACACCGTGCTCTGGTTTCACTCTTGAAAGCCCACAAATACGCTCGAAGTTTTGCCGGGGCCGCGCCCGCAAACAGGCTTGAGGCCCCGCCCGGGCCGAGCACAGACGCCGCGCAAGGCGATGGTAACGCGCAGGCGGCTGAAAGGACCAAAACGGCCGCTCGGGCCGAGCACGGATGCCGCGCGAAGCACCGCTCGGGATTTCCGGGGCGAGCGCGGATGCCACGCAGGCCTCAGACCCCCTTGCGGAAGCCATACCAGTTAGAGCACACCGCCAGCCCCTCATGCGCCTCGTTTGCCGTGGCAGCCGGGCCTCTTTGCATCACGCCAGCCAACCCGCTTCTCTACTGCCATAGCTGTCTTGAACAAAATCATTGACATTTGCATTGGATTCACAAAACAACGGCCCTGAAAGCCTGGCAACTCCACCCCTAAAGCAATGCTTCTTGCGACTTAAAAGCACGCCCGTAGCAAACATCAACGACATCATCAAGAAGCCCGCGTTGTCCGAGTGTTGCATCATGTTGCGTCCAAACGCAAACGCATTATCGCAGCGGACAGTTGGGCCTGTGTAAGAGCTTTACCCCCAAGAAAACGACAAGTGCATAATCCTGAAGAAGCACCATGCTCTGATTTTACTCTTCGAAGCCCACAAATACGCTCGAAGTTTTGCCGGGGCCGCCCCAACAGGCTTGGGATCTCGCTCGGGCCGAGCACAGATGCCGCACAAAGGCGCTGGTAAGGACCAAAGCAGACACGCTCGGGATCCCGCTCGGGCCAAACCCGTGCCAAGCGCAGATAAGGACCAACACCGTCACGCTCGGGAGTCCACTCGGGCCAGCTATGGATGCAACGCGCAGGCGCCTGCAAGGACCAAAGCGGCCAGGCTTGCTTGCCCGCTCGGGATCCCGCTCGGGCCGAGCACGGGTGCCACGCAAGGAAAAAGCAAAGGCAAGCCACGCTCAGGATCCCGCTCGGGATCCCGCTCGGGATCCCGCTCGGGCTGCCACGCAAAGGCGTCACTCTTGCGGAAGCCATACAGTTAGCACACGCCAGACCCTCTTGCGCCTCGTTTGGCCGTGTCAGCTAGGGCTCTTTGCATCACGCCTGCCAACCCGCTTCTCTACTGCAATAGTCACAAACAACGGGCCCCTGGAAAAGCCTGGCAACTCCACCCCTAAAGCAATGCTTCTTGCGACTTGAAAGGACGCCCGTAGCAAAAATCAACGACATCATCAAGAAGCTCGCGTTGTCCGAGTGTTGCATCATGTTGCATCCAAACGCAAACGCATTATCGCAGCGGACAGTTGGGCCTGTGTAAAAGCTTTACCCGCAAGAAAACGACAAGTCCATAATCTTGAAGAAGCACCATGCTCTAATTTTACTCTTCAAAGCCCACAAATACGCTCGAAGTTTTGCCGGGGCCAGGATCCCGCTCGGGCCAAACCCGTGCCAAGGCGCAGATAAGGACCAACACCGTCACGCTCGGGAGTCCACTCGGGCCAGCTATGGATGCAACGCGCAGGCGCCTGCAAGGACCAAAGCGGCCAGGCTCGCTTGCCCGCTCGGGATCCCGCTCGGGCCGAGCACGGGTGCCACGCAAGGAAAAAAGCAAAGGCAAGCGAAGCCACGCTCGGGATCCCGCTCGGGATCCCGCTCGGGATCCCGCTCGGGGCTGCCACGCAAAGGTGTCACTTGCGGAAGCCATACAGTTAGCGCACGCCAGACCCTCTTGCGCCTCGTTTGGCCGTGTCAGCCGGGGCTCTTTGCATCACGCCTGCCAACCCGCTTCTCTACTGCAATAGCTGTCTTGACAATTATTGACTTTGGCTTTGGGATTCACAAACAACGGGCCCCTAGAAAAGCCTGGCAACTCCACCCCTAAAGCAATGCTTCTTGCGACTTGAAAGGACGCCCGTAGCACAAATCAACGACATCATCAAGAAGCTCGCGTTGTCCGAGTGTTGCATCATGTTGCATCCAAACGCAAACGCATTATCGCAGCGGACAGTTGGGCCTGTGTAAAAGCTTTACCCGCAAGAAAACGACAAGTCAATAATCCTGAAGAAGCACCATGCTCTGATTTTACTCTTCAAAGCCCACAAATACGCTCGAAGTTTTGCCGGGGCCGCGCCAACAGGCTTGGGATCCCGCTACAGATGCCGCACAAAGGCGCTGGTAAGGACCAAAGCAGACACGCTCGGGATCCCGCTCGGGCCACACCCGTGCCAAGGCGCAGATAAGGACCAACACCGTCACGCTCGGGAGTCCACTCGGGCCAGCTATGGATGCAACGCGCAGGCGCCTGCAAGGACCAAAGCGGCCAGGCTCGCTTGCCCGCTCGGGATCCCGCTCGGGCCGAGCACGGGTGCCACGCAAGGAAAAAGCAAAGGCAAGAGAAGCCACGCTCGGGATCCCGCTCGGGATCCCGCTCGGGATCCCGCTCGGGGCTGCCACGCAAAGGCGTCACTCTTGCGGAAGCCGGCGGAAGCCATACAGTTAGCACACGCCAGACCCTCTTGCGCCTCGTTTGGCAGTGTCAGCCAGGGCTCTTTGCATCACGCCTGCCAACCCGCTTCTCTACTGCAATAGCTGTCTTGACAATTATTGACTTTGGCTCTGGGATTCACAAACAACGGGCCCCTATAAAAGCCTGGCAACTCCACCGCTAAAGCAATGCTTCTTGCGACTTGACAGGACGCCCGTAGCACAAATCAACGACATCATCAAGAAGCTCGCGTTGTCCGAGTGTTGCATCATGTTGCATCCAAACGCAAACGCATTATCGCAGCGGACACTTGGGCCTGTGTAAAAGCTTTACCCGCAAGAAAACGACAAGTCAATAATCTTGAAGAAGCACCATGCTCTGATTTTACTCTTCAAAGCGCACAAATACGCTCGAAGCTTTGCCGGGGCCGCGCCAACAGGCTTGGGATCCCGCTCGGGCCAAACCCGTGCCAAGGCGCAGACTCGGACCAACACCGTCACGCTCGGGAGTCCACTCGGGCCAGCTATGGATGCAACGCGCAGGCGCCTGCAAGGACCAAAGCGGCCAGGCTCGCTTGCCCGCTCGGGATCCCGCTCGGGCCAAGCACGGGTGCCACGCAAGGAAAAAGCAAAGGCAAGAGAAGCCACGCTCGGGATCCCGCTCGGGGCTGCCACGCAAAGGCGTCACTCTTGCGGAAGCCGGCGGAAGCCATACAGTTAGCACACGCCAGACCCTCTTGCACCTCGCTTGGCCGTGTCAGCCAGGACTCTTCGCGTCACGCCTGTCAACCCGCTTCTCTACTGCAATAGCTGTCTTGACAATTGAATTTGGCTTTGGGATTCACAAACAACGGGCCCCTATAAAAGCCTGGCACACCACCCCTAAAGCAATGCTTGTTGCGACTTGAAAGGACGCCCGTAGCAAAAATCAACGGCATCATCAAGAAGCTCACGTTGTCCGAGTGTTGCATCATGTTGCATGCAAACGCAAACGCATTATCGCAGCGGACAGTTGGGCCCGTGTAAATGCTTTACCCGCAAGAAAAAAGACAAGTCCATCATCCTGAAGAAGCACCGTCCTCTGATTTTACTCTTCAAAGCCCACAAATACGCTCGAAGT
The DNA here is from genome assembly GCA_963377175.1 of Effrenium voratum. Lineage (NCBI taxonomy): Eukaryota > Dinophyceae > Suessiales > Symbiodiniaceae > Effrenium > Effrenium voratum. Next base: position 50,310 of record CAUJNA010000722.1, on the reverse strand, counting down.
TTTGCCGGGGCCGCGCCTGCAAACAGGCTTGGGATCCCGCTCGGGCCGAGCACAGATGCCGCACAAAGGCGCTGGTAAGGACCAAAGCAGACACGCTCGGGATCCCGCTCGGGCCAAACCCGTGATAAGGACCAACACCGTCACGCTCGGGAGCCACTCGGGCCAGCTATGGATGCAACAACGCGCAGGCACCTGCAAGGACCAGCGGCCAGGCTCGCCTGCCCGCTCGGGATCCCGCTCGGCGCGAGCACGGGTGACACGCAAGGAAAAAGCAAAGGCAAGCGAAGCCACGCTCGGGATCCCGCTCGGGATCCCGCTCGGGGCTGACACGCAAAGGCGTCACTCTTGCGGAAGCCATACAGTTAGCACACGCCAGACCCTCTTGCGCCTCGTTTGGCCGTGTCAGCCAGGGCTCTTTGCATCACGCCTGCCAACCCGCTTCTCTACTGCAATAGCTGTCTTGACAATGGAATTTGGCTTTGGGATTCACAAACAACGGGCCCCTATAAAAGCCTGGCAACTCCACCCCTGAAGCAATGCTTCTTGCGACTTGAAAGGACGCCCGTAGCACACATCAACGACATCATGAAGCTCGCGTTGTCCGAGTGTTGCATCATGTTGCATCCAAACGCAAGCGCATTATCGCAGCGGACAGTTGGGCCCGTGTCAAAGCTTTACCCGCAAGAAAAATCCGAAGCAACGTGCTCTGATTTTACTCTTCAAAGCCCACAAATACGCTCGAAGTCTTGCCGGGGCCGCGCCCGCAAACAGGCTTGGGATCCCGCTCGGGCCGAGCACAGATGCCGCGCAAAGGCGCTGGTAAGGATCAAAGCAACCACGCTCGGGATCCCGCTCGGGCCAAACCCGTGCCAAGGCGCAGATAAGGACCAACACCGTCACGCTCGAGAGTTTAATGCAACACGCAGGCGCCTGCAAGGACCAAAGCGGCCAGGCTCGCTAGCCCGCTCGGGATCCCGCTCGGGCCTTGCAAAGGCAAGCGAAGCCACGCTCGGGATCCCGCTCGGGATCCCGCTCGGGATCCCGCTCGGGGCGAACGCGGATGCCACGCAAAGGCGTCACTATTGCGGAAGCCATACAGTTAGCACACGCCAGACCCTCTTGCACCTCGCTTGGCCGTGTCAGCCAGGACTCTTCGCATCACGCTTGCCAGCGCGCTTCTCCTACAATATTTGCCGTTTCCTGCAATGGCGTCTTGATAATTGAATTTGGCTTGGTGATTCACAAACAACGAGCCCCTCAAAGCCTGGCAACTGCACCCCTAAAAGCCTGCTTCTCCACCGCTAAAGCAATGCCTCCTGCGACTTGAAAGCGCGCCCGTAGTACAACGACTGACATTATGAAGAAGCTTGCTTCGTCCGAGTGTTGCATCATGTTGCGCGCAAACGCAAACGCATCACCGTCCCGAACTCAAGCTGGGCTAGGACACAGTGTGGAAGCTCTACCCGCGAGAAAAGACAAGTCCATCATCCTGAAAAAACATCGTGCTCTGGTTTTACTCTGAAAGCCCACAAACACGCTCGAAGCATTGCCGCGCAGAGGGGCTTGGGATCCTGCTCGGGCCGAGCACAGACGCTGCGCAAAGGCGCTGGTGAGGACCAAAACCAGACACAGTCGGGATCCCGCTCGGGCCAAACACGTGCGCCGCGCCAAGGCGCAGATAAGGACCACTCGGGCCAACTACTATGGATGCAACTCGCAGGCGGCTGAAAGGACCAAAACGGCCAGGCTCGCTAGCCCGCTCGGGATCCCACTCGGGGCGAGCACGGGTGCCACGCAAAGGCGTCAGACCCTCTTGCCGAAGCATACAGTTAGCACACGCCAGACCCGCTTGCGCCTCCTTTGGCCGTGTCAGCCAGGAGTGTTCGCATCACGCTTGCCAACGCGCTTCTCCTACAGTTTTTTTGCCAAGCAGACTCGCTCGGGATCCCGCTCGGGCCAAACGCATCAGTCCTGAAAGATCCGCTACCTCGCCACCACCTTGCAACAGCGAGAAGAATCGCCACGCTCGGGAGTCCACTCGGGATGCAACGCGCAGGCGGCTGAAAGGACCAAAACGGCCAGGCTCGCTAGCCAGCTCGGGACCCCGCTCGACCCGGCTACGGATGCCACGCGCAGGGGCCTTGGCGGGCAAACTTAAAACTTTCAGGATCCCGCTCGGGAGAAACGCGGATGCCACGCACAGGCATGTGAGAACGCACGCAAACGCACTTGGGCTTCCGCTTAGGCGAAGCAAGCTTCAAGAATCCGCTCAGGCTGAACTTGTAAGGCCCAACATACGGCCAAACCTCTGACTTACAGTTAGCACACGCCAGACCCTAGCGCCTTCTCAGCTGGTGTCAGCCAGGACTCTTCGGATCATCACGCTTGCCAATGCGCTCCTCCTAACTACAGTCTTTGCCCTTCACTGAAATGGCAACGCAGCAGTTTTAGTGCGTGGCATGCACCCCCATTATTCGGCGAAGGGCGCGCTTCTCACTTAGGTGCATCCATCGACGCAACTGCGGCACCCCCCCCCCAGGATGTTTCGAAGTAATGATGATTCTGGCATGGCAACAAGCAACAGCACCCTGCGCAACTCTGCAGCACCCTGCGCAGCTCTGAGTCTCGTCCTGCCTTCCTTCCTTCCTTCCTTCCTTCCTTCCTTCCTTCCTTCCTTCCTTCCTTCCTTCCTTCCTTCCGTCCTTCCTTCCTTCCTTCCTTCCTTCCTTCCTTCCTTCCTTCCTTCCTTCGCTTCCTTTGCTTCCTTTGCTTCCTTTGCTTCCTTTGCTTCCTTTGCTTCCTTTGCTTCCTTTGCGTCTTTTGCTTCCTTTGCGTCTTTTGCGTCTTTTGCTTCCTTTGCTTCCTTTGCTTCCTTTGCTTCCCTTGCTTCCCTTGCTTCCTTGCGTCCTTGCGTCCTTGCGTCCTTGCTTCCTTGCTTCCTTGCTTCCTTGCTTCCTTGCTTCCTTGCTTCCTTGCTTCCTTGCTTCCTTGCTTCCTTGCTTCCTTGCTTCCTTGCTTCCTTGCTTCCTTGCTTCCTTGCTTCCTTGCTTCCTTCCTTCCTTCCTTCCTTCCTTCCTTCCTTCCTTCCTTCCTTTCCTTTGCTTCCTTTGCTTCCTTCGCTTCCGTGCTTCCGTGCTTCCTTCCGTCCTTCCTTCCAATGCCCATGTAAAGCTATTTTGATGCCAAGCCTTATTTCAAAGACCTTGAACAATCCGACTGCCAGACTAGTTGGAGTGCTAACTGTTGGGCCTCAACCACGGCTTGGGAAAAAAACGCTGCGCAAGCGCCCAAACAGTTAGCACTCAACGTTGGAATGCCGTGTGCTAACTGATTGATACCCACTATAATTAAAACGGAGTGCGCCCGCACCAACAAACGTTGGGACATATCTCAAATCCAGGGCATTTCGTGGTCAAACATGCTTTCAACCCCCACAATTCGACGTTTACTGTTTGTTTCCACCCCCCCAGAAAAACACACCAACAAACCCCCAAAATGGGTGGGTGTTCTTTTTGGCTTCCCGCAAAGAAAAACACCCCCCCCTCCCCACCACCACAACAAACTCAAAAAAAATGGGTGGCTTCCCCAAGAAAACCCCACAACAAAAACTGGGTGTGGCGCAAGTGTTGGTCTTTGTTTCCATTTACCTCCACTTGCCTAAGGGCCATTGTGGGTACACTTTTTTTGGGCCACAGCCGCATTGACATGGAACCCCCACCCCCCCCACCAAAATAAGAAAGAATTGGGTGGTTTCCCCAAGACACCACCCAAAACCTGGACCCCCATCTCTCGCTTCTTTCCTCCGGCTCCGCGTCCGGCGCCGGCTCTCCGCCAAAGCACTCATACGCCCGGCCCGGCATCGCTTTCTGGGCCGAGCGAGCTGCGGGGAACCCACGCAGCCATGGCTCGAAAAACCGACAACTGGAACCCGACTCGAATAGGGATCTCTCCACCCGCAGTAGAGGTGTGGCATATATATATATATATATACATATGTATATATATATATATGGCTGCGGCTCAAAAAACCGGTACCAAACTGGAAGCCTGGTAAGTGGAAACATGGACCGAAACCTGCGGCTTGCCCCTCCTCTTGAATTTTGAGCCATTGGCAAAAAAATAAATAAATATGTGGACCAAAGGAGGTACTGTACATGGAATTTCGCAGTTGCCCCAGCTTGGTGACGTCGTTTTGAAGGGGACCGCCCCTCTTACCCGGACCCAAGTGAAGCCACATATGGCTATGGCTCAAAAAAGCGGTACCAAACTGGATCCCTGGAGGTGGAAACATGGACCAAAACCTGCCTAACCCCTCCTGTTTAATTTTGAGCCACACCCATATCAAGGAGCAGTTGAGCTTCGCGCTTGCCAGGTCCGTGCCGGCTTTCATCCCAAATGGCAAAGCCGGAGCCCCAAACATAATGGGCTGTCCCGCCCAGAATCCTTTGCGACCACATCACCAGTCATGAGAAGCTCTGAAAGCCCCGCGCGTCTGCCCCGGAGGCGCACTCAACAAAACCGCGAACCCAGGCGACCGGACCTCGAGACCCGGACCTCCCGTAGCAAAGTTGTAAAGCGGTCGGCAGTCAGAGACCCTGGCCAAAAAAAGTCATGGGACTTGCAACTTGCGAATTGAGACTTACCACCCCTGAGGTAAAAACCCTTCATCATGGGACTTACAATCCTTAAGGAAAAACCTGTTCATCATGGGGTAGCTCGCTGTAGGCCCAAGCAGATGGCCCCCCCCCCCTAGTGAAACCCTTCGTCATACTGTGGATGGACGGTTGCGAATTCACCGTGGTGAGAGACTCGCGGAGTTCCATTTCAACCATCCGCAGAACTCATCTGCCCAGGAAGCTTCCCATCGCGCGCCCGTCGCGCCTGGCTCGGGAGGCTCCTGAAAGCCGGGCAGGGGAGGGGAGGTGGGAGCTCAAACCAACCCCAGTCCAATGGGCGGTTTGGAGTGGTGGTTTGCTATTCTGGGCTTTTTGCCCACTTTTTGAGATGATGGGTTGGCTTGTTCAGCATGTTTGGGATTGGGATCGCTTGTTTGGGACTTTTCAAAAAAATAAAAACAAAGATAATTACCCGCGGAGAAAAAGAAAAACGCGGTGGGATTGCTTGTTTGGGACTTTTCTAGAAAATATGTAATTACCCTTGGGGGGAAAACAAACAAACTGGCATGTTCCACATTGGCAAGCAACCGTTGCATGACTGAAATGAATCCAAACGAAAGCCCCCGTGACGTACTGGCAGACACGCTTTAAGCACAACAGACACCTGTTCAATGCAGGTGCCGAGGCGTCTGGTGTAGCCTCAGATCCCGAACATGTTCGCTGGGCTCGGCCAGTTGGCCTGTTGGCCTGTGGATCTCTGGTCAACTGGGCTGTCCGCTGTCTAATCTTCTCAAAGTGCTTGACTTGTGGGTTAAAACCCCCAGCTGGCACCAAAAAAGACATCTAAAAACCTACTGAACCGGATGGCTGAAAACCAGCAAGTAAAACAAAATCCTAAATGACCAAACACGCCTTGGGCAAGCAAAACAACCCCCGCCCTCCCAAAAAAAAGACCATGAAGAAAAAGCCAAGTTGTGCGAAGAAAAAGCCCAAAGTGGCTCAGCAACCACAAAACGTCCGCCTGAAACTCCTGGAGCCCTGGAGGATGTTTTTTCGCGGCTCTCGCGAGGCTGTCCGGCCCGGCTTTGCAGGACCGGCGAGCGCGCGCCAAACCCCGAGATCCAAGGGTCCAAAACCGTGTGGGTGCGTCTCAAAACAACCCAGATGCGTGGCCCGAATCCGGCACCCTCTAACACGACACACCCAGGCAGCTCAAAACCGGTTGGAAGCTTCTTGGGATGGTCTTGAAAGAAAAAGGAAAGAAAGAAAGAAAGAAAGAAAGAAAGAAAGAAAGAAAGAAAGAAAGAAAGCCAGAAAGCAAGAAAGCAAGAAAGCAAGAAAGCAAGAAAGCAAGAAAGCAAGAAAGCAAGAAAGCAAGAAAGCAAGAAAGCAAGAAAGCAAGAAAGCAAGAAAGAAAGAAAGAAGGAAAACAGCCGTTTTGATCAGGGTCTCTCCGTTCAACAAGTGCCCCAACAGATTAGCGAGAAGAATGCTGCCAAAGCATGGTCTGAATAAGCAGGGTTTGGCTGCTCGATGGCTGCATGGCACATGAGCAACAGCACCAGACCTTCGCTACTTGGATTGCCAGGTCAGGCGAATTACTGGCGGATGGACGAAATTCCTGCACCAGTTTGAAACCATGGTTGAAACCATTGTATGTTTGTATTTACAGGGAAATCGAATCGGGTCTCTGAGCAGTGGTGCGAGAAGCAGAATTCGCAACCATCCACAGTAGGTGGTCAGGATGGGCAATTTCCTACAGTGGATGGACGACACTTTGAAACCATGGGAAAACATTGTTAGTTGCTATTTACAGGTGAATCATCATTTCAAGGTTTCTTAGGTGGTGCAGGATTTCGTCCATCCACAGTGTGTTTTCCCAACCGGGAGATAAGGGATCCAATTCCTCATGGACCTTCACCATGTGCTGGGCTCGTTGCCCGAATGATTCCCCAAACAGAAACGTTTCACCATGCCACTGCAAGGCCAGCAAAGGATATAGCCTCATTTCCTGGCTCCCCGACCCGGATATGGGTGCATGTCAGGTACTTTTTGCATAAAGCCACGAATGCTTGCTGCTCACTCTCGAATTCCGCCAATTCCGCCCCAGGGCGAGGCTTTGAGCGAACCCGATCTGCGTGCGCCCGTACTTTTCGCTTCCCTAACAACAAACATATCCCATGTTCCTACATACAGGGTGTCTTCCATTTCCCTTCTTGGAACCTCAGGAAGGCAATGTCCATGGGTTTCCACCAGTAAGTTGCAACCTAAGGGGAAATACTCTCCCCATTGAGTTGTTGTTTTGAAAACAGGCTCTTCCGAAACTGTTCTGTATGAAGTGGCTGTATAACACTGTGTATCCCGTTAATCCAGTGAGCCCCACCAATCTTGAGCCCCTTGCGAAAGCTCTTGGGGGTCAATTAGCCACATGGCCGGGTACAAGTCGGTGCGAATCTCGCACGTTTCATACCTGCCCGTAAGTCCCAGCGCTCACAGAATCTTTGTTTCTTTAACGGGTCATGTTCACACTCTCGGGGGCTGCCGTGCCTGCCACCCTCCCACGAATTGACATGAAACCTGACATGGGGCGCGACCAATTTCCTTTTAAGGGAAGCCCCGAACGACAGGCTCCAGGTGAATTGGTGGGAGGTTGGTCGGTGGCTCAGTCGCAAGTTTGCTTCGCCAAAGGCATGCCACGTGGCCAATGTTTGCAGAACTCCAACAAAGAAGGCCGACTCAGAAGCTCAACGAAAGTACAACGCTCCATGCACCAAAGACTTTACTCATAAGACAGACAATGTCAGAGCACTGGACATAAGTCCCTGAGGAATTCGTCCATATGTTTGTCCAATAAAGGATTGATGTGATGTTTCAAACCCCCAAAGTGTGGCCGTCTTGTTGGCGCGTCTTTCAACCAAACTGAAACAGGCAGCCTCCCAATTAAAGACACACGCATGTGGGGTGGGGGGGAGGTGTGGGGCTCTTAAAAAGCGAGGGTTAGTTTCCTTTTGGCTTCAAGTTGAATATCAACCGAAAGGACCGCATTTGGGTCTCTTTTTTAAGGGGAACCCCCAAAATGCCGCGACTCCCTTGCAAGCCCACAAAGAAAGGGGTACCAACTTTAAAAGAGCAAAAGGGACAACCCCCCCCCTCCCACGCCTCCCGCCCCTCCCACCCCTCCCCCCCTCCCGCCCCTCCCGCCTCCCACCCCTCCCCCCACCCCCCCCTTGTCCATCGGTCCATTCAGAAACCCTGCCCTGAGACCCCATAAGCAGCTGATCCGAGCGGCGGATCCGCGCTAATTCACTCGAAGCCCACCGACTGCTCCTGGGCTCGAGCTGAGGCCAGCTACCCTTTCTTGGATAAGGTTAAAGGAGCAAACAAGAGGAAAACCATCCATTTTGGGGACGCCAACCTTTAAAAAGACACCCAAGAAGGAAAGTGAGGAAACGGTCGCCTTCCTTGGGCTCTTCCTTTGAAACTCGAGCTTTCTCTCTGAGCTTTCTCTCTGAAAACCGCCCAACAAAAACACCCGGTACCCTCCAAAAAATCACCGTGTCTGGCTGCCCCGCTAGGATCTGCCTCACTTGCACGGGCGAGGTGAAGGGATCTCCGGAGATGGATGAAATTCTGTAATGCACAAATCACCTACTGGATCGTGAGAAGAGGGGTGGTTCCCTCATTCTCTGAGAACCAACGCCCAAACCACACTTGCGGAGCCCACGAAGTTCCAACTGCAATCGCTGTTGTTCACAAAATGGACTCTGCGCTTTTTGTGCCATGAGACATCCCTTCCGAGCGCACCACCTGCTGTTGTTGGGGTACCTTTGGCCTTGACATCCATGATAGTGGTACACCGAATCAGGAAACGGGAACGTCTTTTGAGGCTTGGGGTTGTAAAGGCCATGAGCCATCGTCCAAATATGCAGGTACAGCAAAGTACATGTGAAATTGAGTGAGTCTTCTGAAATGTTGGTGGAAATTCTGTGGCTGGTCGGCCCCATATTGACAACCCTTGAAATGCACCATGTCCCCCACCAAACCGGACACATATGGACACATATTTTTTAACCAAAACCAACACAGAGCATAAAAACCAAAGCATATGCCCTCCAATTAACATGGAACCTGACGTTCGGGTGTCCCTGTAAAAGGAAAAAGGTAAAAGGTTCCATGCAAAATTGGTGGGAGATCGAACCGTGTCTTCCATTTGATAAAGTCACTAGGAAAATGGGAAACATAGTTGTCCAGTCGTGAAATCGATTCCTTTAAGAAACCAACCGCGCCAAAATGCGAAACCATCTGAAACGCAAATGGATGTCCATAGCACCATTTATGAACCAACAAAACATGTTCATTCCAACGCAGGGCTGTGGGAAATGACCACTTCTGTGATGCAACAAAAAGGGCTTCCCACGGACAAACCCCCCTTTTTCAATCTGGAGATTCCCTTGTATCACAGAAGTGGTTGGATAAACCCCGAATGATCCACCACAACCCTGTTCCAACGCAAATGGCAGGAGTCCGCCAACCCGTCGCCCCCACTTAGATGGTCTGGGAGGAATCGTTCAATGGCCAGCTTTGCCCTGGTTCTAACCGACCAAAGCTATGGTTGTAAGTCCAACCTGTAGGCAGGGCAAAGCTAGCCATGTGGCTAAGTGCGTCCCAGAATGATGATTCGAGTTAGGCCCAGTTATAGAATGTAGAATTTATTGTTTGCCTCACTTTGAGGCACTGGCAAAATGCAAAATGTATTTAAATGTATCCTAAGTCTACCCCAACCCAACCCCCACGTTGCAGACCCCCCCAAGTATCCTAAGTCTAGACAGAAAACCATCCATCGAGGCGTTGATCGAAGAGCTGATGGATCCAAGACGCTGAGTCCAGCTCCATGGTCACATTGCTGCTGGCCTGGAGCATCCCCAGAGCCCATTTTTGGCTACAGGGGCTGGGAGGGAGGGAGGGAGGGGGTTCCCTAGGTTCCTCTCTATTCAAAAGTCTTACAAAGGGCTTGTCGAACTGTCCGGAAGTCCAACCTCCCCCTCCCCTCCCTCCCCCCCAGCCCCCAGAGGCCCACTTTCAGTCACCAACAACACCCGCCGCCATTTCGCACCACGAAATGAAACCAAGGTTGAAACAGTGGTGTGTTGGTATTTACGTTGGGGAATCATCGTTCTAGGGTTTCTTGGGTGGTGCAGGATGTCGTACATCCACAGTAGGATTGATATATACCAGGAAGCAAAACCGAGTGGCATCAACATGACCGTTGGATTGCTCAGGATTGACATCTGAGTCCGTGTACGCAGGTTCCAGTCCTGGTTTCCATTTGCCAGGGCAAACCCATTGAGGGGTTACCCCATTTTTGACTCACTCCTGATCCAAAGAAAAGGTGTACATCCCTCTTTCTGCACAATGTGTGGTGTACCCTTGCGGCTTAGTTTGCTTTGTTTGAAGTGGGCTATAAGAACAAGTGCCTTTTTTCAAAATGATAAAACAACAAAAACACATGTGCTGAGCCAAACCATGACGTCAAGACCTTCCGGTGGTCTTCGCCTAAGAAAAAGTGCTTAGGGGCTGGTAGGGCGCCTCTCTGAAACCGGAGAGGGCGACAGCGGGCCGGAAACGTGCTGGGCTTCCTCATGAAAAACGCGCAGCTTCTGCATCAGTCGGTCAAATCGGATAAATGTTCAAGTCAAACCCAAAACCCGGGAAAGTTGGGTTGGGATTTGGACAGTCCCAACCAGAAATCAGTCGGTGCCGATATCCGCCTTCTTACTTCTGCAGATGTTGGGTAGATCATTTCCATGGTTTGCCTTTTCCACCGTTTGGGGGATACAAGTGCGCAGCGCCCCCTAGTGTAGAAACCCTCTTCAAGGGAGGCTGTTCAGAAATCAGAAAAGGCAACCCCTGAATTTGATACAGGTACCAACTCACAAGAAAAGGTCCCACCCAGTTCCTGGCCATTGCTAACTTGTGGTTTCCCTGGTTATCTCGGTTGCTTTCTGCTCCCCTGCCTAAAAGTCTAACTTTTAGGGGTTCAATGGAAAACCCATTGGTTGGCAAAAAAAAATAAAGTCCTACATCCAAGCAAAATCCAGCAAAGTTATCCATCATCATGTTCAGTGGACCTTTTGATCAACACCCAAATGGTTTCCAGCTATCGTCAAAATTTAACCACCAGGGGATATTGATCAACCCCCATTTCGGAGACCGGTTTCCTGCCTGTCAAAAAGGGCGTTTTCGGTGTCAATCCAAAAGGCTCTACGGAACACACCCATGTGACAATGTGGGTGGTGTCCAAGAATATGGGGGCAGTGGGTGATGCTGAAAAAATGGAAACCCACCACTGTTGAACGGGGTCCCTCAGTGTATGGCGCACGCATGTGAGTCGCAATCAAAACCTTGTACTAAAATGGTCTACCCAGAGCCATGTACAGGATTCAGAAGGCGGCCGCAGCTATTTATGGTTGGGATCGTCCCTTACTAACCTTCATCTGCCCGGGGTTTGAGCAAGTGGCTCATGTGTTGTCTACCTTTGGGTGAGTTTGCTTGGCTTGCAGTGGACTGATATAAGAGAAAGTGCTGGGCAGGTCCTATTTGATTCCCCGCAAGCCGACAGGAGCAGGCCACTGAAAATGGCGGACTCGATGGCGATGGCACGTGGTGAAATCCTGAATGTTGCCCGAAGAGGGTGTTGCCAGGCTGGTGTTCGGCTGATTTGCGCGTTTTGTGGAAGACACTGCCAGCCAAAAAGGCAAACCTGACAATGATCCTAAAGCAAGTCATCAACTACAAAACTAGCCGCAAGCTTGGCAAACCTTGGCCAACAAGAAGACACACTAAATCCCACCCCAATTCAGCCAAACATCATCCAAATGCTGCCTCCACCAATTTAAAAGTCCAATCCCCACTCTAGCTGACCTCCGAACCAGCCAGAACCTTGCCCCTGAGCAACCTCAAGAAAATTGCGAAAGTATTCCTAAAAGTCATCTCACTTGATCCAACCAACCCAACCACCCACCAACCAACCAACCAACCATGTCTGCCAGCGCCACGCCTGTGCCAGGGCAATAGGAACAAAACAAACTCAAGTCGACGCGTCGAGCCTCCAGCTCCTCTCGCTTGGCCGACGCATCCTTTGCGTGGCGCCTCAGCATCCATGCAAAACCCGGTTGAACCTTCTGCCGGCTTGGGCCTCTCGAGTGGTTAAGCTTGGCGTTGAGCTAGGCCTGGTGAATAGAAGGGTGCACTTGTTTGTATGTGATGCGTATAACAGATATACGCAGGCACACGCAACCAAGCAATGGTTCGTGGCAGAAAGGCAACCTAAAGATATTACCAAGCAACCAAACGACCGGCAACCAGCACCTCCCGACCCTAGCAATTAAAACCCGGCATCGGTAGAACCCAGGGTGACTTGTGGTGCCAAAGTGGCTGAAAGTGGCAGGCCCCTCCAAGCACCCGCCCAGTCCCAGGTCAACGTAGAGTGCCCACAAACTGGACCCGCTGCCCTTTGGCTTCCCAAAGAAAACCAACCTGAATAGGCCACCCTCAAAGATACATATAATATAGAGCTTTTCTGTTGCCGAGGAAAAAAGGGAGTCCAAGAGGGGGTCACTGGATTCCTCGTCAACAGTTGCAGCTTGCTGGTGGTGTCCAACAAAAAAAATGGTCCAAAAAGGTTAAGCTCGGGACCCCTGTCGAAGATGGGCCTCAAAATGGACCACCTGCATTGGCTCCCGTTCTGTCGCAAGCGTCGCCAGGTTCATCGGATCAAGGCGCCAGAAGAGGCAGCCTGCCACAACGTAGAGTACCAAGCCCAGAGTGTAAAACACCTGAGGCGAGGGTTGAGAGGCCAACCAACCCACCAACCAGCCAAGCCAGCCAGCCAAGCCAGCCAGCCAAGTCAGCCAGCCAGCCAGCCAGCCAGCCAACCAACTGACCAAGCAACAGACCAACCAACTGCAACTCACCGAACCGACCAAACAAACAAACAACCAGCCAAACCCAGCAAGCTACAGGCCTGTAAACAACTCCCGCACTACAGGGGAACAACCCAAGAGAGAAGGCATGCTGGGGCATGGCGGGAGCGGAGCACAACTCAAACTGTGCTGGGCTTGGTAGACCTTCTACAATCTAACAAGTCATAAATCACACATCGAAATTAGATTGCAATAGAAATGCATGGCATCGCGCTGTACAGCTTTGCTCTGACCAAGAGTTGCAGCAATCTAAAGGTCTAATGCTGTCTCGTGGAACATCTTTCTGATATGCAAGCGGAGCTGGTACAGTTTGGGATCTAAGTCGCCATGAATACGAACATGATTATGGTGTCTTTGTGTTGAAACGTCCATACTGTAGCTTTGGCACACAAGGGCTACATGGTTGCCATATGCTGCAACTAGCATTGTAGACTTGATGCGCTGCCTGCCTTCGCAGCACATTTATTGTTCAATTTCGACGAACGTTTACACGGTGAGAAACATTAAAACGCATACATCGCGTTCTGCTGGCTCCACATATCTTGTGTGAAGGACAATCTCTCTGGAGATAAGCCATGATCGAAAGACTCCGAAAACCAATGGCCATCGGAAAAGGGTATAGCACGCCAAGCCATGTTTGAATAATTTGAAAGGAGGGTGAATGATGCTACTGCAGCAACAATGCATACCTATCCAGTGTCTCCCGAATTTGCGCTGATTGATCAACCTGGTTGATAAATTGGTGGGGTGTGCTGCTTCAGCCATCGAGAAAAAACATTGGAAGCGTCGAAGCGACCGATCCGGTTCTGGACGGACTTTCGAGGAGTCATTGAGTTGCGAATCTGATCGCTCGCCAAAGAGTTCTTGTTTTCTCACGTTTAATGTTGAACAGGGATCCTTACATTACACACCTGAACATTGCCTTGTAAATGGTGGTTTCCCTTTATTTTGCTGTTGAAAAAGCCATGTTTCAAATGTTTGCAAAATGGCCATCTTTTAAGGAGCCCTGTTGAAGACGGCACGAATCACTCCAGTTTCCAGATCCCAGGGTTGGTTTCCTAAGGCGGGGATCTCGGGGGAGGGTTCGATGGATTTGGGCTGGGTTTTGGGTGGGTTTTGCCGGGCCAGAGGCCCAAAGCACAAGAACTCTTCGCCTCAAGCCCGGGATTTCGATCATGTCTCGAACGTTGGGCAGTGGTCAAAACGCGGGTAACCCCAAAACAGCTAGGTAAATCAATGGCAAGAGCCATGGACTAAAATCCTGGCGTCCAATTGGCGCATTCATCCCATTTGCTCATCCAAACCCTGGATTAGTTTTTCGGGTTTTACCAAACACTCTTGGAAAAAGCCTATCCCCGGCGGCATGCCATGGCCTGAAAATCCGCGCGGCCCAAAAAAAATAAAAAAAAATAATAACATAATAATAATAATAATAATAATAATAATAATAATAATAATAATAATAATAATAATAATAATAATAATAATAATAATAATAATAATAATAATAATAATAATAATAATAATAATAATGTGGTTCCTTCCTCCCATCCCAATGGCCCAACTCATCCCAAGGCGCGGCCATGGTGAGCCCAAGGCCCCAGTTCTTCAGGTCCATACCCTGCTGGATCTTCTTGGGCGCCACCATCTTGGCCTCCAAGCCTCGGCTCAAGCGAGCTCGCGCGCTCGCTCAAGCTCGCGAGGCGTGGGTATTGGCGCCGGCGAGAGGCAGGCTCGCATCTCTACATGTGTATATAAACACAAATAGGCGTGTATATATATATATATACAAATAAATGTGGATATGGATATATACACATGCGTATATACGTATATATATACACATATTATATGCTATATATGTGCCAAGCGCCCCCCCCCCCGCCAAAAACAAAACTTCTCCACAAAAAGAACCTGCCCGATATCTACTTGCTTGCGGTTTTAGTGGAAAAGGCTGAACAACCATCTGCTAATTCTGGTGCCTAGCGTATATGTATCACTCCTCATGAGTCATGGGAGAGGCTTAGCCTCGAAGGACAGCGGACAAAGCTTTGAGAGTGCCTTTCTCCCTCCCTCCCTCCCTCCCTCCCTTCCTCCCTCCCTCCCTCCCTCCCTCCCTTCCTTCCTTCCTTCCTTCCGTCCCTCCCTCCCTCCCCCTTCCCCTTCCCCTTCCCCTTCCCCTTCCCCTTCCCCTTCCCTTTCCCTGTCCCTTTCCCTTTCCCTTTCCCCTTTCCCCTTTCCCCTTCACTTCCCTTCCCTTCCCTTCCTTCCTTCCTTCCTTCTTTCCTTCCTTCTCCCTCCCCCTTCCCCTTCCCCTTCCCTTTCCCTGTCCCTTTCCCTTTCCCTTTCCCTTTCCCCTTTCCTTCCCTCCCTTCCCTTCCTTCCTTCCTCCCTCCCTCCCTCCCTCCCTTCCTCCCTCCCTCCCTCCCTCCCTCCCTCTCCCTCCCTCTCTTCCTCCCTCCCTCCCTCCCTCCCTCCCTCCCTCCCTTCCTTCCTTCCTTCCTTGTTTTTCTTCCCTTCCTTCCTAGCGCCCCAAGCGCTGCTTGCTGCCTGGGGGCGCATCACCCCGTCGGAGCTGCCCCCACTGACAGGGGGGATGACCAGCTCATCAAAGGTGTTGGCACAGGCCATGGGGCCTCGCGCGCGTTCGTTCGGAGAACCTCTTCCAACCTCCAGGCTCCTCATGGGTGAGGGGCATCTTTCTTCGGGGTACCAAGAAAAAAAGGAGGAGTTTTGTTTTTGGGTTTCCTGTTGCTCCACGAGGCAGGGGCATCTTATTCGGGCTACCAAGACAAAAAGGGACTTTCCTTGCGGCTTCCCGTGAAAAGCCGCAAAACGGGGTACCACACCCAGATGAGAATAGTGAGCAGTCATAGGTTAGAGCGCTGGAGACAATGACATCGCTGATTTAACCTGAGCCACTTCCCTTGGTGTGGGCTGGGTTTCGGGATTTCTGTCAACATCGAAAAGGATTTGGGGTATCCGAAAATGATCCTTCCAGCAAAAGCCCCAGAAGCTTGAATTCGCCGAAGGCTCACCTGATGTTGTTCGGGCGGTTCTCTAGCAACAAGAGTCTACCCAAACATGCCCACGAATTATGCTGACTGTAACATGCCTACCCCCCGGGACCACGCCACTGCTTTTGACCGAAGTTGCCTTAAAAGCGATTCGATGTCTTACTGGCATTGCCCAAAAGTAGGTCATGCAAGTTCTGCTTCTGGTCAACTCAATTGCTCGCCCGCATCGACCAAACGATATGGCCGAATTGGCTGGTGTTCCCGCGCGATTCGGGTTTGAGCAGGTCATAGGCCCGAATCAAGGCCGAGAGGTGCAGTCAGAGGGCTCCCTACTTGAAAATTCAACCGGCTCCAGCTCCCAGTTGACCACCGGCCGCCGCCTGCCATTCACCAAAGGTGGCAAGACGAAACGAGATCCCCCGTTTCCAGATGTTCATCCCGGTCAAAATTATGGGCAAACGCCGCTACCAGGGGCCCGAATTAAAGACATCGACTGGAGGCAGACATCCGCCGCTCGGCGCGCCTATCTTGGGGTTGGGGCCCAGGTTGCCAATCATCATGCCGCAGTCCTTCCTTGGTTGCGAGCAACAAGGCGTCCGATTGAAGAGGCGAGACACGACCCAGATAGACGCCAAGGCCAACACAGACCCAAAGACAAAGTCAACAGCAATATGGAATACGAGTCACGCCTGCTTCGCTTCAGTGACACATGGCATGATCTACCTAACAAAAGTTGGAAAATGGTTCGCCCGAAACACATCAATGAGTAAGTCCCCCTGGTTTTGGGAAAATTATTCAGAGCTCCTCCCATATCCCTTGGTTGCTGTTGGGGGTTTGGTGGAAAACCCCTTGATTTCCAAAAAGGTTCCTTGATTTCCCAAAAAGTTAAAGTCTAAAGATCCAACCCGCCAATAGCAGTCAAGAGGACTCCCCCCCAAACAGGAGAGCCTCACGCCCACGACCTCGCGCAATCAAAACGCGCGCGCAAGCGCGACAAATTCGACGACGCGAGAGGCGAGGGGCACGAAGTCCTGCGCCACCTGAGCGCCGCCCCCGAAGAGGAGCATCACATCCACCTCCAACCTGCGGTCAGGCACTCAGAGGTTCGAAGCCGAGAGACGAAAAACCCGGGGGGGGGGGGGACATCCGGGGCGGGTGGGGGGTTGTTGGGTCATTTCATGTGGATGGCTCAGGAGACCTGTATAGAACTGGTGGAACCTTTTTCTGGATGCATGTTGGGTAATGTTGACCCCAACCAACCAGTTTAGCTTCATAGGGGGGGGTGGCCCCTCCAAAAGTAGAGTGATTCCCCGCATTTCATCCAGAAAGAACCCACTCCCCTTACTAATAAACTGGGTTGATTACTATGGGGTCAACACTATATATTGTGGATGGCCCAGGATACCTTATGGTCCCCCTATATGGTGAGAATTGGCCAGGTGATAAAGTGGACCATCCTGACCCTGGGATTCAAACCACCATTAAAACATTGGGCCTCATATAACCACCGTTGTTTGCCCATCAGGTTGCAAAAACAAAGCAAAAAACATGAACGAGGCCCCCAAAACTCTCCGGGTTCCGCTCACCGGCTTCGACCCAAAGAAGCCCCAAAAAAAAAAACACAAAAGTGTCCACCGCGCGCCCATCTCCCACCCCCAAAAACCGCGCGCCCATGTCCCACGGCCGCTGGCCGCTGGCCTCTGCCTCAGCTCCAGGCGCAAGGGCAGCTGGCCCCCGGAGAAGAGCAGGTCCCCCGCCAGCGAGGAGAGCCTCGATCGACCCGCTGGGCCCACGTGAGTCACTGGCTCAAGACGCGGGGTTAAGATGGTCGTAATCCCAGATACTCCCCACACGGGACAGTTGCCCATGGTCAAAACTGGGGGCCCTACATGGGTCAAAATCAAACCCGATATTAAAATGGTTGACCCAGAACCATGCTTACAGAAACAAGAAGGCGGAGATCCGCTGCTATTTATGGCCAGGGGATTGTCCCCTACTATCCTTCATCTACCCGGGTTTTGATTGTGGCTCACGTGGGATGGATTGGCAACATGTGCGCAGTGGAAAACCCTGGGCTGTCCGTTTTCAGATCCCCCGGTAAAGGTTTGACTAACTTTTCGTGGGTCAGATGGAAGCTACCACGAAACACTAAAAGGCTAACAAGCTAAGGAACCGGATGGCTGGGAGCCACCAAGAAACCTGGGATACACCCCCTTCAGGAGTTGGATCCACAGCCAGGAACCTGGGCTGAGTTTAAAACCAAGAGCAAGGCTCGCCCTCTGCAAGAATCAGCACACAGAAACCTAGATGGTCCCTAGTATGATACACCCGCTGCAACATACTCACCATCATGTATGCCGCCATGGCATGATCTACAATATTCTACAATTGTTTGAAAGGCAATTGCCTGCCGGCCCCCCCCCAAAAAAAAGAAAAAAAAAAGAAGATAAAAACACGGTGCCTCTGATTTCCCTCAAAGCCAGCCCTCAAAAAGTCGGGGATCCACACAAACAAGTCAGCAAGTGGTGCGGGCAAGCGGCAGCTTGGCGTTGATGGTGGTGTTCGCCTTAACCCAGGTGGATCCATTCCCATCCTGAGACACGGGGCAAACAAAAAGAAAAAACAGGCTGGAGGCCGGCATGTTCGATCCATTGCCCCTTGAGGTGTCAAGGGAGGCTAGGGTGGAGGGGGAGGTCCAACAAGCCTTTGACCCGTTACGGCAAGGCTAAAAGTTGAAAAGCAGTTGGAGGGGTCGAAGGTTTTAACCCATGATCCCATGCCCATGAAAGGACAGGATGCAAGGATCAAAGGAAAGTGCCTTCTTGCGAACTTGTCAGGGTGTCCCAAGGCGGTTCAAATCAGCTCGCTTCGTGTTTCCTCAAACAGCAACTCGCCGGATACGCCTCTCAGGGGCTTTATCTCCCCAGTGACCCAAAATGTACCTCCTATGAACAGGACGGGTTCATTACCCCGGTGTCGACCCTCCAAGCCAACGGAAACGAAAGAAGGTCCCGACCTCCAAACGCACCTCGATTGGGGGTCCCCTCACGGGGAGAAGCAGTGGTTTTCAGGTACACCTGGCTGACTACGCGGCAATGAAGCGTTGCATGGGAGAGCAAATGCAGGTAACACAGGTGCTGAAGATTTCTCTGACCTCAGAAAACCAAGAATTAAACCTTGTAGGACATACTGATACCAGAAGTAGCTCGTCTGATCTACTCGCCAACGCCAGAACTAGACTCTGCATTGCCCGATCCCACAGGGACGTGATTAGGCCAACTAACTAGATGCGTCAACACGAGGATGCCCCGCCTAGGCTCCAAATGAAACGCAATGGAAAAGGAAAGCAGAGGGGGAACAGAAGTGTACCGAAAGGAACCAAGCCAAAAGTAAGCCAAACATAAACTCAACGAAAAGAAACGCTAAACCGGACCCAAAGCGATAAAACGGAAAACAATCATGTGGCTGTGGCTGTGGGTCAAAACCCTGTACCCCTGGTGAACATCAAAATAAGTGGCAAATGGATGTTCATCCACCCGAAAATGGCTCGCCATAGGTTCTGCCCCATGGCCATGTGAGGCGTAACCGCCAACCATCCGCCTACCGCCTACTTGAAGGGGCAGGGTACTTAGTAAGTGGTTAGTAACCGTGGTCATCACCCACTGAACAGAGACTTATAACCCTGGCTTTGGTGGGTTGGAATGGTTCCTAACCACTTAGCTGACGTACCAAATCCCTCGCCCCTAAGTAGCGCCCGCCTACCGCTCCGCCAGGGCTCTGCTGGGAAGTAGTTCTCCTTTCCCGGCACGTCCTGGGTGTGTCCCACCTCCCTCGGCAGCGCAGGTCGCAGACTCCCAAAGAGAAAGGAGAGAAAAGAAAAGAGAAAGCGAGAGAAACAAAGAAACCAAGGAAAAACAGAAAGCAAAAGAAGAAGGAGGAGGAAGAATTTTAAAAAGAGGAAGAACATGAAAACGAAAAGAAAAGGAAAGAAAGAAACAAATAAATCTAAAAAATGTGTATATATATATATATATTTATAGCGGTGGATTGGCGTTCGGTCTTTTGGGGGCACGGCGCAAATCCAAAAAGAATCGAGAAGGCACACCCGCGGCAAACTGCCCCTTGGAAGGGCCAGCCCTGCAGCCATCAAGCTCAAACAATCAGGCGCGAACAAAAAAAGAAGCGCCCCAGCGCCAGAAAAATACCGGCGCGTTCTGCAAGGATCAAAGGGCGATCCTTCAGTGCGACGCAGGGCGTTTTCCGTTTTTTTCGTTTCCATTCGGATTTCTTGGAAACTGGCTCCGTGCTGGAGAAACGCAAACAATGCCTGACAAGCGGGCAGTGGGCAGACCTGGATTTTGCTCTTAGAAACTCTGGCCGAGTCGCGTCATGGATCGGCCGATGTAGACAGTACCCGGCTCGGTCCACTCGAAGCCTCGCAAATTTGGCGTGGCGTGCTGCGCTGTTGGGAAGTTGCCCAGTGGATTTCCATGGGAAAAACGGGCATCCTTATTTGGGTTTGGTTCAGCCCAAAGGGCACCCCTTCCCAAAAAGAAACTAGGTCCTCCAGTAGAGAGGTTAGAAGAAAGGCACCAACTTTTTCTGTAGTCTAATTTAGTAGGGGAACCCTCCCCCAAAAAAGAAACGGTAAAAGGGCACTACTGGGGAGACCCAGAAAAAGGAAACGAGGGCGCCGCTGAGCAAGTGGGGTGAGGGGTGTCAGCAGGGCAACGAAACCAACTCTTTAGAGCGGGGGTGGAGCCTTTTTTTACTTCATCTTTAATTCCCACAGCTGGCAGGCGCAGTTCCACCCCCACCCCACACCAACTGAAGAAAATCACCAATTCACAAGAGAGGGCCTAACCCCCGTCAACCAGTGGCCTGGAGTTGATCTCATTGGCATCAAAGCAAGCCCATCAAGAAAGCCATGAAATCTGAGAGCAAGAATCCAGAGCTTCAATTAGAGGGCAGAAGCCGTTTCATACAGTCGGAGCAACATCAAGCCCATCCATTTCAAGGCAGATCCGCTTTAGCTGCTATTCAATCACCTTGCGAAGAAGCCGGGTCAGCAAAAATGCTGGAGGACAAAGAACGGAAGATTGGGGGGGGGGGGGGGTTCAAACCGAATGCAAAACTGCTCATGGGCACTGAGCCGACCCCCGCCACAGCAAGTCAACACCTTAGAGAGCGAAACCTCTCGGAACTGACTTGCTGGTGCTTAGTAGGGCGAAACCAAATCGAATGGATGGCTTTTCTCGGAATCATCCCATGTCTCATTCCCTGCATCTCTCCCACCCCTTTCGCATTGTTTTTCGAGACGCCTATGGAGTAGGGGTTCGGGTTCTGGCACTTCATCTCGATGATGAGGTCCTCGGAACCCACGAAAACCGGCGAAACCCGAAAACCGGTGCTCTGGGAGGTGTTCCGGGCCTGAAAGAGGACCCGTGGAACCGCCAGAAACACGGGTTGACCCGTGTTTTTTTCCGAGCCAAAGCCTAGAACCACCGGGCTCGCTTTGGCCAGTGAAGGGCACCTGTCGGTCACAAGAAAAGCTCTGCGTCAGGGTGCCGATGCGCACAAAAAGGAACAGAGATTGGCCGGGGCTTAGATCTGCAGATCTGCAAGCCTCGTAGCGACCTGGAACTAGCACTCCAGGTAGCCTTTGAACCAGAGAGGAGACTCCCATCCCTGCTGTTGCTGGCAATGAACAAGGGAAACTAGAGAACGCCGAACAGCCCAACCCAACCCCAACCCCAAACCAACTCGACCCAAAACGACTTCGATCCCAGGAACAAAGCTGGTGGCGGAGATCAGAGGCACACCCACGTGCAAGTTCTGCATCTGCGTGGACCCGTGGCGGCACTCGATGGTGCTGTACAAAGGCGTCAGCCGCACGTAGATGCCTCGTGAGATACGAAGATCCGCGGACCGGCTTGAAATAAAAAGAAATAGGGTTGCTTAAACAGGGCTTGCTTGGGAACAAAAAAAATGCCTGGTCCCACCTTAGAAATTAATTGGGGGCTGGCGACATTTGGGGAGAGCCGGAGGGCTTACACGATGGCTTTGTTCACAGTGGTTCTCCAGCGGCAGACAGCCTTGAAAAGCTCTTCTTTTTTTTGGTATTCTGCCTTCTCAATCTGCTGGCTTGAAAACGTGCTTGAGCTGTTCTCCCCCAACAGCAACTGGCGCCAAGCCTCAGTTTCTTTTCCTGGAGCTTCCCGGCTGGTTGCGGGTCCCGATACTCTTTGCCCAAGTGATCGATCACAAAACCCTCCAAATCAACTGGGACCTGAGCCCTGTTTCAGAGGAACCCCTAGCTTTCGGGAGAGCAGACAGAGCGGCATGGCCTCAAAGTGCAAGACTCCCTCTGATTGCTTGATCATCTACCCCCACAGTTCACGCAAGAAGACAACAGTCCTTTGAATAAAGAATAGATGGCACTTGTAAATGATTAAAATCGTAAACAAAAAGTGGAACCCATCTATGCTCTACCAAACTGACCTAAAAGGAGGACACCGTTGGTTCTTTGCATATGCGGCAACCGTTCATGCTTCAGCTCGGCCCTTGGCTTTCACGCTCCAGGACACCTACGTAAGAGGTCAAAATCTCGTAGGCAGGTGCTGCTTTTCG
Organism: Effrenium voratum; assembly: GCA_963377175.1. Taxonomy (NCBI): domain Eukaryota; class Dinophyceae; order Suessiales; family Symbiodiniaceae; genus Effrenium; species Effrenium voratum. Next base: position 28,065 of record CAUJNA010000722.1, on the reverse strand, counting down.
GAGAACCAAAATGCCGAAGCAGTCTCGGCCTTAACGAGAAAAAGGCGCAAGGACCTAAAAAATTGCACGGGCCCCGCAACCTGCGAACCGAACCTTCATGGAGATGGCGACGGCCGTTCAAATATTCACCCAGTTGCGAGTTCGTGCAAGAAAAAAGTCTGGCGCCGGATATCTATGGTGGCTCCTGTAAGAAGAATCATGCTGACTCATGTTCAACCCCGGCTTCAGAAACCTCTGTCAATTAATATGGGGGTTGGTTTTAGTGGAGGTCCAGACCACTTTTGGACGTATTGTCCAAAACCACCCCCAGATTAACAGTGTGCAGTGGCTTCCGACCAAAAGCAAAAGGGGGCCTTCAACCATGGCACAGGGCACAAAATGGGAAGTGGCCTCTTCGACTTCCCTTTGGGCGTGTCTTTTTTTCGGGGACTCCCCTCCCAAAAAACACACACACACAAACGGTGGTCGTCTGTTTGGGTGTCCTTTCAAAACCAGCCAAGGGGTCCCAAAAAAGACGACAAGCCACCCACGTAACGTAGGATCGAGGGAAAATGATTTGCGTGGCGAGGCAGTGATTGCCGTTCCCACCCCCGGCAGTGGGCACAGCTCAGCCGGGTGGCTGGTTGCACATGCTGCTCCAAAGATGCAGACCGTGCCTGTCATGGCTTCTAGCTTTGAGTCCTTATGTTGGCGCACCTAAAGACCTGATGTTCATTGAGAATACTTTCGCGCTCAGTGCCATCCCGTGCGTGGGGCTTTTTCTGGAATGAAGATACAACCGAACGTGGAGGCAGCTGGAATGCTCCAGAAAAAGGGTTCCCTAGGTCCAGAATCCTGTACGTTGTCGTTTGCCCCACCCATTTGCACGCACCTTGCTGAATGCCCTTTGGATCCCCCCGAAAAATTGGCGATTCAGCAGAAGAAACTGGCAAAGGGAAACAAGTGCCCAGGAAGCAAGGAGGCGCAAACTTGCAGGTGACTCCATTAAACATAGGCACATAAAATGGCCAAAACACGTTGCCATTGTTTTGGCACCGAAACGCAGAAGACTCGGCTGAAGAAAGACATTGCATAGCACCGACCGCTTTGATACCAAACAATTGCTGACGCAGACAAAGAAAAGCCGAACCAGCCAACACATCCTGGCGCTCTCTCTCCTCTCTCTCGCCCTCTCTCTGTCTCTCTCTGTCTCTCTCTGTCTCTCTCTGTCTCTCTCTCTCTCTCTCTCTGTCTCTCTCTGTCTCTCTCTGTCTCTCTCTCTCTCTCTCTCTGTCTCTCTCTCTCTCTCTCTGTCTCTTCTTTCCAGCAGTGCCGGTCTTAATTCCACAAAACTCTATGTTGATGTGTCTTTCTAGGGACCCCCAAACAATTATGGTTTTCCTGTCGGTGTCCCTTTAACAGCGCAAGCACGGGGAACCCCGTCCCCATGGCTTGGAGAAGCAATGGGCAGCCAAGCGATGAACTGGAAAAGAGCGGCTAGAAGGGATTGGCGAAGCCGAAAGACGCCGAAATCGCCTCCATCCCAGAAGAAGAAAAAAAGACGCTGACCAAAACCATGCCTCTGTGTCTGTTGAACCAAAAGGGAAAAACAACACCCCAAAAATTGGTTGATCAAAAGGTCCTTCACATGGGATGACCATTGAGGAAAACCCACCAAAAGGATGATACGTTCAAAATGGGAAAGCCTCCCATGGCCAAAACTGGGGGACCATGTGGCTCTTCCGAAACCTTGGCTCTGCCAACAAGATACTCCACATAGGAGGACCATTGAGGAAAGCCACCAAAAGATACGAAATCTGTCCCATGCACATGGGATGACCATCGAGCAAAAAGATACGAACACTTTCCCATGAGACGACTTGCCCCGTGGCCTAGAAAGGCCGCCAGGCCCCCGCAGAGGCACCGGTGCCGCGCGCAGAGCGTGCACATGCCGAGCCCGGAAGGCACTGCAGGAGGAGTTCCTTCGGGGAGCCTGGAAGGGGCGATCGATTCGGTACGTCAGGTAAGTGGTTGACGAAATGCTGGAGGCAAAGCGTCAGAAATGTTGTTTCCTCTCAGCACTTTTTGCGCCGACTTTGGATAGATACTTATAGGGGCAGGGCACTTGGTAAGTGGTTATAACCATGGTGAAATAACCCACTGAACGGAGACTTATCACCATGGCTTTGGTGGGTTGCAACCATTGCTACTAACCACTTACCTGACGTACCCTGCCCCTTTCAGTAGGGAACCCCCATTGGACCACGTCCGAATGTGGATTTGTTCTAAGGGTTCCACTTGGGATGCGTGTTTGGTCATGTTGACCCCATATGAATCAAGCAACCCGTTTCTTAATATGCGGGTGAAGGCCCCTCCGAAAGTGCTCTGAATCCAACCACATCATTTCACCCAGGAACACCCTATTCATCAACGGGTTGACTCATATGGGGTCAAGCGTATAAGGGAAACCATTCGGGAAACCATACTTCACTCCCTGAGTGGATGGCCCAAAAACTTCAGGAACTTCTTACTTACCACAAACATGGTCCAAATCCAGAAAGTGACTAAAGTCCAGGAACTCAGGGAGCGAGATAAGGGAAACCAGCGAAATCGTAAGGGAAACCGGGGGAACCATTCCTCTTCTTGGCTTTCAAGTGGCTCCTTTGCTGGGAAGTTTCACTTAGGGCTCATGTGTCCCATGACCCTGGGAGACTCGCCCACAGCGACTCGACTGTGGGCCAAGAAGGTCATGTCTCAAACCACCCCAAACCCAAAGGCGGAAAAAAAAGGACCCCTGTCCATGGAAGGGACCGGCATGTGTTTCTTGGAAAGCTGGGCAGCCTTCCGAGGTGAGGCACGCCCAGAGGCTGCCCATGGCTGTGTCTAGGGACCTGGACCCCTAGAAAATTGGTGCGTTTCCTTTGAGCTGCTCTTTAACCCGCACACTGCGAGAACGTCTCGAAAACGAACAAGGGGACAAACACAGACTCGCGTGGCCTTTTCGAAGGGCCCATTCTTTTAAACATGGGTTTGATTCATCCAAAGCGAATTTCAGAGCTCTGAGCGCCTCGAAATGACCAACTCCTTCAGATGAACTGAGGTCACCTTCGGACTTCCCTGAAAGGGGAAATGGCTCGGAGACCCCGGGCCTAAGACCTGGCAGCCTCGGCAACTTTCAAAAGTTGATCGAGTTACGGGTGGCGTCCATTGCAACTGCCCCCACGTTTGGAGGTTGTTTTAAAGGAAATGGCTCGGAAACCCTGTCTTGGCTTGGTGCGATTTGCACCTTGGGTTTGGTGCCTGCCGACTCCATTTGGGAACCCAGCACCCATTGAGGGGAAGCAGATTTTCTGGAAGGGTGTCCCGAAACGCAAACAGGGATTGCTGGGAATTGATCAGAACCAAGCCAGTGCCATGGTCAACCAAACTGCCCCTGGAAGAGGCAGTTTAGGAATGCCGGGCTGGGGCAAATGCAAGGGAAACGGAACAAGCAACCGCCAAATAATTCGCTTTATCAAAATATGGGGCACCCCCAGCCACGCGTTCCCTTCAGCCCCGAGTTCTCCACACCTGGCAGTCCGCAGACTGCCGCCGCCGGCGCCAGCCGCAGCCAGGAGCCACGTATGTCTTCGGGCAACGCGTGCGGCGCGTGGAAACTTGCGATTCTCACTTCATGCTGCCGTGTCTTTGTGTCGCTTAGAGCGGCAACGGATGGCAGGGATTCGGACGTGGCATCGTGCTTTTGGAACGACATGGCTTGGCGGTGTGGTCGTGCTTGGGTTTCGCCAATGCATGTGTTGAGGCACAACAGCTGCAGCCAGAGGGGCAGGCGGAGTCCCAAAGATGTCACCTTAAAGGAGCAGGTTTCTTTAGTAAGTGGTTAGGAATCATGGTTACAACCCACCAAAGCCATGGCTATACCCTTTAAGTAGACGGCACTGAAGCAAACCAACTTGAAGCCCACCCCCCCCCCCCCGCACCCCACCAACTCTCATGGAACCTAACGAAAGGAGGCCGGCTTGGGCCCTTGTCTGGTCAAGGGACCTGGTGTATATTTTTGGTAGACGACTTTCAGAGGAAGATTTGTGACATTCGCATCTGGGCTGTTCTCAGATCCCCCGCTAAAGTTTAACTTTTAGTGGGTTAAATGGAAATCCTCACTAAACACTAAAAAGCAAAGAGGCTAAGGGGATGGCTGGGAGCCACCAAGGCATGTAGCGTGTTGCAACTGAGGCGGAGCCCGGATGAATCAGCCTGACAGTCAGCCCAGCTCAGAGTTTCACCCTTTCACCCAGGTATCCCCAACCCCGAAACCTTTCCGGAACCCTCCCTTGCTTCTCCGAACGCTTTGGAAAAGCACAGACCTCTGGTTGGAAAAATCAAGCTCTGATCAGATTACTACCCTTGAGAAATCAACCAGAAGTTCATGAATCCTCGGTTGCTGGGGGGCAATATGTTCACTGTCACTGTGGGTAGTTCAAGTTAGAAACTGTCATGGTTTCCCTTTAACCTAGCTCTTGGGTGACTTTTACAGTGGCAAAATCGTGGGCTTGAAAATGGCTGTGTCATTGTTTTAGGCTTTTGGTGGGCTTCTTTTTTTGGGGGCGAAACTCCAAAAAAAAGAAACTACGAATCTGCGGCTTCGGCCCCGGTGGCCATTTGCCGAGACCTTCCACTTCGCGTGTTCGGCGAGTCCTCGAAGAACTTCAACAGCTCTTCCTGTAGCATGGCCTGCTGAGAGGTCTCGAGGCTCGCTGCCTCGCCAACAAAAACACCCAAAGCTCGGCCCAGGTCGGGTTTCGGGTTGGTTTGCGTGGTTTCGGGTTGGTTTGCGTGGACACGCAGCGGCGCCACCTGCGACCAAAATGGGAAAATAAATTTAAAAAGTGACATAAACTCAGGGACTGATTGGAGCTGGAAAAGGGATCTCGGTCTTTCTTTGAGGCGAAGGCGGAACCCCTTCTTGGGACGGCGGCTTTAGAGGGGAAGGTTGTTTTTTTTGCTAGCCCCGGCTTTTTACTAGCCCCGGCTCGGCGCAAGGCCTCCCAGAGAGGTTGGCTGGGGGCCACATCCCCAGCATTTCCGGGCTGGTTTGGGGTGAGTGATGGGCTTGCTGGTGTCTTAACGAGGGCGGGTCTTTGGTTTGTTTGGGGTTCATTTAGGCTCGGCAAAGGGCTGATTGGTGGTTTGGGGCAACGCCCCACAACCAATCCCAAACCAGACCAAAACTTGCTGGTAGTTGAGAGTTGCTCGGGCATTACTGGCCTCACTCGGACTAGGGCTGCCTATTGGCTTTGATTTGGTGGCAGTCCAGAGCTGCTCGGGGTTTGGGGTGAGTGTTGGGCTTGCTGAGGTCTGCATGAGGGCGGGTCTTGGGTTTGTTTGGGGTTCATTTGGGCTTGGCAAAGGGCTGATATGCAGGATGCGGTTGGGAGTATAAGGCTGACGGTGGGTCGGTTTGGGTTGGATTGGGGCTGAGTTGTGCTAGGTGTGCGGCTGGTTTAGGTGTGGCTTGCGGGTTGATTCAGGGATGCCCGATATGCAGCCCTGACAAACCGGCGATGCCGGAGATGCCGGGGATGCGGCCGCCCAGCCGCCCAACCAACCAACCAACCAACCAACCAACCAACCAACCAACCAACCAACCAACCAACCAAAACCAACCAACCAACCAACCAACCAACCAACAACCAACCAACCAACCAACCAACCAACCAACCAACCAACCAACCAACCAACCAACCAACCAACCAACCAACCAACCAACCAACCAGCCCCCCTAGCCGGGTTAAGCTCCGAGCCGGGGCTAGTAAAAAAAAACACCGGTTCCAGAAGAGAAACCAAAGCAGAATGCAGCCGGGCCCGGAAACGATTCCCATTTTGAGACAAACCCAAAATGATCATGTCTCAGATGCCCAGTGGCCATGGGAAAAAGGTATTCTTTTTTGGTTGGTTGAGTTTAAAGGGTCGGAACCCTTCCCCCCCCAAAAAAAAGGAAAAAGGGTGCCACTGGGCAACTGGGATGTAGTGACATTCAGTTGGCTCAATGGGACCTCATGGTCGCCAAGCAAACCATGTTGAATGGGCGGCTCGTTGTTTTTTGGGGGGAACCGGCTGTTGGTTTGGTTTTAAAGGGAAACCAAAAGGAAAACTGCACCATGTTAAATGTGTTTTGATATGATATCTTAATGGTGTGATTTATATGTGCATATATATGTATATATTTATGTATGTATTGCGGGGGGGGGGTACCCTAAAAAAAACGCACCGAAATGACAAGACACGGCAAGTGCTCCCAATCTCACTTCCACTCTTGGCTTTGGCGAGTTTCCGCGTGGCTTCTCTGGGCTGGAGTCCCTTGAGCGCACCCCTCCCTTTGACATGGAAAGTTCCGTGGCACGAGCAAGGGATGACGCATTGCCTACATGTCGTAAGTACCAAGTAGGGGAACACATTGAAAGTAACCATTGCAGTCAGTTGACTTGCTTTCTTTGTCTGCAAGATTTACAATAACTCCAAAAAATGAATTAAGGGATCCCCAAGTAAAGGACCCTCATCATGGCGAGCTCGTTATACCCCAGTGAGCTCGCTACACAATGCGCAGTTTGTATTGAACGCAAAGCGACTGTCACTCGTGATAAGTGGAGAAAAGTCGAGATCTTCCGCCCCGCCTGTGCGTGGGCGGCAGCACTGCACACTGCGCCCTGCTTCAGAGCCTCGGCAATTCGTCGGAGTTGGGATGGTGCGTTTCCTTTTGTTTGCGTGTGTGGCTTCCCTGGTTTTCGAGAAGGGGTAAAAGCTTGAGCACCTTGCTGCAAGGACCCCTCTGCAAAAAGTTTAACTGCTTGTGGGTTCAACGGAAAATCCACGATTTTTCCGTCCAAAAACCCGACCAGATGGCCCTAAAGAAAGGATTCGGGGATGCCGCGCTTGTTGCTTCCTCTTCCATTTACTTCCTGGCTTCCCAGTATCGTTTCAGTTTGCATGCCTTGGCAATCATTCCGCTCTCCACTTGCGAATGTAGAATGACCCGGCCGCGGGTGTGCAGCAGGATTTCCCGAAAAGTCGGCTGTGGCAGCTGGAGATTCCCGGCACTGACTTGGTGGAGAATGAACGCTTAGCCACTGACATCATGGCTACCACGCCGCTGTCAAAGTGCAAAAGAGTCAAGGAAGCTCTGGCATCCCCAAGCTTTAACGCCTGATTAAGATCAGCTGTTATCGCGTGCCGGTTCAGGCCGCGAATGTGGAGTGCTGCGCGGCGCGCGCGGAAAAAAAGAGTGGGCGGGAAGCGAGGGATGTGACCACTTTAAAGCACTAGTCCCGAGTGCGGGAAAGGGACATGGAAGCCACAGCAAAGGGACCGTTTGGTTCTTGTGTAGAGCGGAAAGAGGATTGCAGGTTTAGGAGACTTTGAGGCTTGCAGGAGGCTTGCAGGTTTACGGCTGTAGGAGGCTTGAAAGGGTCGTAGGAGGCCTTGCGCGTTCCCCGGAAAGCAGTTGATTTCGGGTGTAGGGCTTGTTGTCAAGGCCGCCCGAATTTAATTGGGTCGTGGCTGGCTGGTGAGGCGTCAACTGGATATAAGTCATTTCTACGGAAAGAGAGAAAGAGAGAGAGCGCGAGAGAGAGAGAGAGAGGAAAGGAAGGAACATACAATAGAAAGCAAGATAATGAAAAAAGGAAGGAAGGACACGGAGGAAGGAAAGAAAAAACGAAAGGAAGGAAGGAAGGAAGGAAGGAAGGAAGGAAGGAAGGAAGGAAGGAAGGAAGGAAGGGAAGGAAGGAAGGAAGGAAGGAAGGAAGAACAAAAACGAAGGAAGAAAGAAAGAAAGAAAGAAAGAAAGAAAGAAAGAAAGAAAGACAGACGGAGAGACGGAAAGAAAAGAAACAGTGAAAAGAAAGGACAGAACTTTTTTGCTTCAAGGGGCGTCCCGGCCAATCAAGATGTTGAGAACTTGTTGGTCCAAACTATTCGAAAAGTGGTCCGGCTCCTTCTCCCTTGGCATCCCTCAAGTCTCTCTCTTGGCTTTCTTCTTGTTCTTCAATTCCCATCTCTGTTCCTGCGTCCAGGCCCACAGCGCTATCTGTGGAGTTTCCCTCTCTCCAGAGTGCTGGATGTGCAGGCTGTTGATGTAACGCTGCGTCTTCCACAGGAATAATCCAAAGTCGCGGACCAGATCGCGCTCAGCTTTCCGACACTTTGCTCTGCACCGTCACTTCCTTGACGTAAACTCTGTCAACATCACCGGGACAGAAGACACAGGAGATAAAAACAGAGGAGATATCAAGAGAATGCCTCAAGGACGCCCTTTGTCGTACTGACCAGTTTAATATCCGTTCCTTGTGTGCCTTTTTGGGGGACCCCCAAAATGGTCGGTCTCCTTTTGGCTTTCCTTTAAAGCGAGGGAGGCTGGCCCATCTGTCAAAGGAAGGAATCTTCTTGGGGACAATTTACGGGGCGCGGCGCATGGGGCCTTGTCAATGGTGTTGAGGGGAAGCCGTTCAGATATTGCATTTCAAAGCAGTCTTGACCCCCAAAAACCACCACCCACAGACCAAAACTTGGACCCGAGCAAAGTGCAAAGCATCTGGAGGGGCCGATGTCTGTTGAGTACGTTTTTTCCTGGCTTCTGCCCTGCAAAAAAACCTATATAGGGAATCTGAAGGAAAAAGCGAACCCTGGAATGTCTGGAACGCACATGGCGGGGAACCACCCACAATTTTGGGGGAGCCTCCTTTTGAAGGCCGCATGATGCAAACAGGTTTTCTCCAAAAGACCAGATCTGCACACGTTAATAGAACGTGGGTCCCTGCAAAAGTGAGGCAACCAAACCGATTTTCTACTCTGTTGCCCAAAAGACCTGGACATAAAAGGTTGACCTTTTGGGACCTTGGCTGGATATGGACCAAAAAGGAAAATAAAAAGGTCGAAAGTGAGTTTACCCTGCGCTTTCCGGCGGTAAGCGTTTTGAATCAGGCGCTGGCAAAGGCACGCTTCAAAGGCGGGCCAGTTAAACAAGGTGCCACCATTCCAAGCCTCGATTCCCCTTTGCAGAACCAACTTTGGTGCTTTCTAAAAAGAATCCAAGCGATATTCTTTGGATTGAGCCCTGTTCTCCGCGGGCGCCCTGCCGACACAAGCCGCGCCACTGGAGACTGCGCAAGCTGGAGCAACCAAAACACCAATGGGTCAGGCTCAGCCGGCTCAGCATGTGTATGTCTGTTCACATAAACATGCTTGCTCATGCAAATGTGTGTATTTAAAATATGCTGTGTATGTGTATATGTATATGTATATGTGTGTATATATATATATAGTTATTGCAAATACATATATATATATATATATGTATATATATATATATATATATCCCGCTGCACTGTAGACACTCCAGGAGATTTATTAGTACTCGAAACCCATCTCAATAGCGAGGTCTCAAGAACAGAGACGCAAACATGGCCAACCCCGTCATTCACGCCACACCCCAAAGGCATGCTCGAAACTCGCCATGTCACAGAACCGCAAGCGGGGAGGACGCATGTGCTTGCGCGCATCGAACAGCTAGATTAGTGGGTAGCAGAATTTATGTCAAATGAAAGGTCCCTATTCGTGTCTTGTGGCATCCAAGACCCGGCCATTAACATGTTCAGACTTTACGCTATTAAGACTTGAAGATGTTTAGCGATTAAGACTTTAAGACTTTAAGACTGTACGCCATCAATACTTGCAGATCATTCAGATGTGAAGATGTTCCTCCATAATGATGTTTAGGTTTTGAGCCATAAAGATTTGAAGATGTTAAGTCAATTAAGATTTTGAGATTCTATTTCATTGAGGCGTTAAGGCTTTTAGCCATTCAGATTGTTCAGATGTTCATCCATGAAGATTTTAAGGTGTTCCGCCACTAATATCGTAAGATGTTCAGCCATTAAGACTTTAAGGTCTTAAGCCATTAAGATTTGCAGACTTTAAGCCGCTAAGATTCTAAGATCTTAAGACATCTCAAGGGGCTTAAGGGCTTAAGGGCTTCAAGGGGCTTGAGGGGAAAGCATAACTTGGGCGGATCTTCATGCGCGGCGAAATGTCCGCGGACTGAGCCGAAGGCTCTAAAGCTTCTTTTTGTATGTATGCACATACATATTGTAGATAAATGTCTATATCATTTATAGTATAGTATCATGAGTACAATGCATACATATATATATATATACATATCATCTGTGTGTTTTAGAAATGTGTTTGGTACAACCTTGTGTACAACAGGTTTGCCCAAAATAGGAAGGTAAGCCAGGCGACAAGGTGCCCCGGAAAAATATATATATATATATATTATAACCAAACATTGCCCACAAGAAGATGCGGTGTTCAGTATTGCTAGGAGTTGTTAGGAAGGTTCCTCTCATGGATTTTGAAAGGGAGTTGCCAGGAGATCACTGATTGCCCAATCTTGACACCTTCGCCTATTAGCCAGCGTAGATCAATTGAAAGCGGATCCAGGAGCGTCAGTCCTTGGAAAAAGCCACACGAGCCTTCTGAGAACTCCTCTTAGCATCTGAAATGGCATCGCCAAGAGCGTTCTTTCCATATCTTTCTAAGAACTTTGGTGGCTCAGGGAACCTCCGCCGGGGGTCGTCCTGAAGCTAAACATGTGGGGCAACATGAAACACGTGCTCGGGGCAATCTCAAAGCTGTTTGGGTGTGTGGAACTGAATAACTGGAGTAAAGCAATATTATTGGCCAATTCAGGGTGGATCCTACCAGCAAATATCAAACATGGGAGGCACAAGCATTGTGGGCAGGACATGAAACCCAAAACAATCATGCATGCCTGTAGAAGAGGCTAGCATATATGGCTGTGGGTCAAACATAGGTACTTGTTTTGGGAACCCTTGTACATGGAACCAAAGACTAAAACCTGAGGTTTCTTGGTGGTTTACCTTTGACCCATACCCATATGATCAATGGCAAGAGTACAAGGAAACGTTTCTTCACGCAAGCTGATGGAGTGCAACCTACCGCGAAGAAGAAGCAGACCTCCAAACGTGTTTGCCGCATAGCCATGGCCTTTTGGAAGCAGGGACGCTTTATTTCTAAAACCCACCTAAACCAGAGGAAATCATCCATGCTTAACCAAACTAGCCTAAAAAAGGACACCTACGGCCTTCACCGGGTTTAAAGGGCATGGATCCACCTCCCATCCCATAAGGGCGCACGAATCCACAGCATCCGCCGGGGCCTCAGGGAGCACGTCCATGGGCGGCGATCTTTGTACAAGTGGGCGAGGCAAAATGCCGCGACCTCCTCGAGTTCTGCGAAGCAATGGAGTTCTGCTTAAAAGCAAGTGTCCGAGTTGAGGCCATTGTTATTGCTGATGCATCTTCCATGCAAGCTACCCAGGTGGCCTGAGAGCGTCTGTCGCGTGCTCCACTTTGGGAGCTCTCGCCCTCAATGCGTGGCGCGGGCGTCCAGCAATCTATCCATTCACGATTGCAAGTCCAATGGCCAATGCCTTATGTGTGTCTTCTTCGGTGCCTTTTGTTTGGAAGCAACAAAAGGATGCTTCAACCGTTTCAGGCGTTCCATTTAAAAAGAACCCCTAATGAATCAAAGGAAATTCCTCCTGGCTTCACCCACTTCAGGCCAACTCAGCCTCAGAAAGCCAGTCAAGCCCAGATGTCCTTTTAGGAAAGTCGGTTGCAGTGGTCTGATTAGCAAACTCCGAAGCCAGGTGCCTTCTGCAACAAAGTGGAAACTGGGCGCAGCAAAAAGTGCGCGACGGGATGGTTCGGGAGTCCCTTGCCGTCGCTTGTAATCTCGAAACTCCCAAACTCGGACCCCTGCTTTTGGCACAAGTCGCACGCCACCCATGGAATTTGCAGCAGGACCGCAGTGGCTTTGTCCAAATTTATGGTTGATTAGCACGGGGCGTCCTTCATTTTCGGGGGGAACTCCCACCTACTCGGGCTATCCCCAACCTCCGTCTCCTTCTCGGGCGAGCTCAAAACCGTTCAAGACGAGAGTCACTGGATCTCCCCCCCGATTTGCCAGACCGCCCAATCAGCACCAGCCCTGGAAAGCCAGCAAACATGACTCATGTGTCACCTAGCTGCCAGATAAGAAATCCACCCCGCGAAATCATCTGATGTAGCATTCTCAAGGCGGAACTTCCAAGATTTGCTTGGGAACCAACCCAGGTACAAAAACCGAACTCAAGCCTTCTCAAAGACCTGATGCAACCCGCCCGCTTGAAGGCCCTGCACAGCCGGTAGCTGCCATTGGGTAAACGCCTGCCGCAGAGAAGCAGCGGCTGGGCAGAAGCCGTTTTCTGATCCGCAAAAAGCTACACTGTTAGCGGGATAATGGAACATCCCCTGCTAAAAGTGGCTAAACCTTGTGGGTTAAATACGGAGAACCATGACAAGCCCGTATCTGCAAACATCTAAAACCCAAAGCTGAGCTGGGCTGGGAACCACCAAGCTGATCGAAGCCTAGAAAAACCAGCCATGTCCAAAGAAGCCAACCCCCACAGAACATGTTCGCTCAGCGCCCTCTTGCCCGCGCCCCCACGCCCGCCCGTGCGGCACAACAAGGTCCCGAAACCCCCCCAACCTAAAGAGTCAGTGGTGTGAGTACCTAAAACCTCTCAGCCTAAGCTTTAAGTAGTAGGAGGCCCCAGTCCAAGTGACTCACTCAAAGTACCAGCGTGGAACGCTGCAGATGAGGATGTCCTTGTCATCCACCAAGGTCTTGACCCACGCCCAAGCCGGGAACAGGGGGGTCGCGCCAGCACAGAACAGCTACGGTGAGGGTGAGCTTTGATGTTGCGAAAAATAGCACCCCTCTCACAGCTTCAAACCAAAGCGGTATGAAAAGCTGACAAAAACGCGGGTGCGATATGCAGGGAATGAGTTGGAATGACCCTTATAAAGCATCCCTTGTGGTGTTCCTTGCGGGAATCGCTAGGTTCATTCCCACATTCCCTGCTGAGCACAAGCAAGCAAATGAGAGAGAAAGCGAGAGAGAGAGAGAGAGTGAGTAGCTTGGTGTTGTGGAGACAAAAACTGGAGAGGGCAGCCAAACTGTTTACCACTAAAATGGCTAGCCCTCCAAAAAAAAACATAAGGGGAGGTGGGTGGGGGGTCCGGGATCTTCCATTTGTAAGGCCCTATTGAGGCCTTATTACTGTAAGCCCCAATTAAGGCCTTAATCTGGCCCCAAAACTAATTGGATATTAAGGCCAAATAAAGACCCTATTAAATATTGGGAAATTCAAGATTGTGGACAAATTAGGGCCTTGTTCAGCTCTATTTCTTGTGCACCAACCCTGTTTCCTTTGCACTTCGGGATTGGCTCGAAACATACCATCTACCCTGCATGCGAGCAGGCCAATAAACAGGCGAAACCTTCCATTCAGTGTTACCTCAATTCATCACTGAGTGTTGCTTGCCAATGATTAACCAGTTGAATTCGTCAAAGCAGCCTCAAAGTAGAATACGCCTGATGATTGAATTCTGCGACATGCCTGACGGAATTGTTGAAATACCAGAAACACTTGGATTCTTAGCAAAACTACAGTCGTTGATTTCTTCAAAACCTGTGGGGCCGTTTAATTAAAAATGCAAAAGTGTGAAAGGGACATTTGCTCCCCATGCATTTCACAAACTTGAGTCTGAAGCCTGGGCACCTCCCTGGATCAAAAGAGCTTGCAGGACTGTGGAGTTTAGAAACGGCACCTGGGCCCATAATAACACACGAGTGAAATTTGTGCCTGTTCGTGGCCGCAAAACTCGCAGTGATTGAAAACTTGGAATTATTCTCACCTAAGCTGTGCAGTGGTGAGATTGAATCTTTAGAACTACCATGTCCAAACACAAGAGCAAGGAAAACACCCACTGAACTTTTGCAATCACACATTACTCAAAAAGATGCTGGCCCACCAACCTGGTTTTCGCCAAGCCCGCTGCCCGCCCGCCTGGATGTCATGTTGCCTTATGCTGAGCCTAAGATTTGGCTTGAAGTTGAATTTGCTTTTATCTAAGTTCTCCGCTGTCTGTTTAATTTGGTCTGCCTTAGTTTGGCCTTAATTTTTTGCTGTATGTTGGATTCAAATCCCATAGGCGCACGCTTTTGACCTAAATTTGGCCTTCATTTCGTCTTTAATTTGGCCTTAATTTGGCCTTGATTTGGCATTGATGTTGCTTTGGTTCGGCTTGATTCCCAATCCCACAGGATTCATAGGCGCGCGCCAGCAACTACGCTGTTAATTTAGCATGGTTGGGCTGGCGCGCGCAAAACTGACTTTAGTCTTGAGTTAGTTCTGCTTTGAAATTTGCATGTTCGGTCTTTATTTGGCTTGAGTGTAGTTTCATGTTGCTTTAATGTTGTGCAAGTTGCGCAAAAAGTGGCCTTCTGCGCACGCCGCAGGAAACTTGACTCAATTTAGCCATAGTTATGGTTCAGTTCTGGCAAATTCGTGTATGCTTCATGTCATGTAGCTTGAACTTATTGTCATTTTATCGTAATCGAAGTGTTCCAGGTGTGTCCTTCATATTCACAGGCATGCCTAGATGCTGCTCCGGGCTTCCCACGTAAACCCCGCAAACACAGGATGCTTGTTTACATCGGGCCATTATTCTGTCCTGAGCCTTGAACCCCCGCTTTTCCAAGCACTTCGGATGGCCAATCACTCAACTCTCTATCGTTGCTGTACATGCTGGGCTTCCACGCGCAACACGTAGGCGCAAAGCAAACAGGGCTAAACATTAGGATCTGATCCAGAACACCCTCAACACCATTGCTATACAATATAGGGGCTTCTTGTTTAAAACTAAATCTGGCCCGGATTCCGCCTTGGATTCGTCACTTAACAACTCATTCACGCCTTCAGTATCACGAATGTGGGGAGAAAAGGCGGCAAAGACGAGTCCGTCTAAGCTTTTTCCCTCTCCCTACAGTGCACGTGGAAATTCGCGGATCCCTTTCTTTGCCAGGTCCAAATCAGTCTGTTCACACTCTCTGCCAATTGCAGTGCAGTGGGAAACTATGATCTAAAGTTTCCCGCAAAAGGAAACAGGAGCCATGAATGGAACTTTGGTCCTCCCGGACTCCCCAAATAACAATTCGATGTTTAAGGGCTGGGGATGACTGCGCTGGACAAGCGGGGAGAACTCTGGCTATTGCCGATGGTCAATGACGAGTATGCTCCAGGACTTGCAATCCTACTAAGATAGGAGACCCCACGGAGTAGCGAGCGCACAGACAACAGCAAGAAGTCATAAGCTATGCTCACAAAGCATTAGTCGGGAGTCAGCAGTACTACGTCTGGAACTCTGAAGTTTGCGGCTGCAACAGGCAGGACAAAGGTCAAGTTACTTGACACAATGCTGCCTTTGCCCCGCTCGAGTCAAGGAGACCCGTGAAGGACACACAGAACACGGACTTAGACTGAGACTCCAAGAGAAAAGAGAGCAACGGAGTCCTGAAGAAGCAACTGATGAACATAATATTGAAATTGGCCCAAACGCCTTTCTCATCCCCTTTGTGCCACTGAATTCTCCACTTCTGCCCCTTCTTTCTCTCCTTTCCCCTCCCCCCTCCCACTCTTTCCGCAAAAATAAGCACGCCGAAACCCGCAACCTGCGGCGAAGCGAACCTGGCGGCGTTCAAGAAGAGGGCGGCGCAGGCCAGGCGTTGCAGCCGCACCACCTCGCACCGAAGGAACGTCGTTCGAAAGCTGCGGCTCTGCGGGCACTGAACGTGAGCTTTGTGTGTCTCCAAAAACAAAGGAAACCAAAAGGAAGCCAAAAATAAGCGGTTGTCAGGTGGTTGCCGCACCCTTTCGGCTTACAGGCAGAAAGGGAAGCCAACAAATGCCCAGCGCCAGGGATGTTGCCTTTCTGAAAGAGAGAGAGAGAGAGAGAAAAAAAATATAAAAAAATATGAAGGATTTTCAAATTTGGAATGGTTAAAGGGAACCAAAACGAAGCCAACCATACGGAATCGCAAAATTTAGAGAGACCCGCATAAGACCATGCGACCAGGAATTTTGATTGGGGACCCTCCGGACATTTGGGCCGGGGGTTTGTGCCCACCGGCCATTTGGCGCATTCCTCATTGAAATTCATAGCCATGACGGACCAAAAAAAAATAAAAGGTTGCCCCCCCTGGATGACCATTGGTACATCTTCCATTTGGTGAGAAAGTCCTTGCCATTACCGCTTGTTGAACAATACCTGATCGAGAGATGGAGGAATTTATTTGCCTAAATCTTGTCCGCGCCGGGTTCTCACAAGGTGGCTTCCCGTGTCATCCCACTCACTTTACGTGTGTTCGTTTTGCACCTTCAGGACTTGCCGTTGTTTGCACGTAGCATCACCTTGAAAAAATAAAAGCGGTGGCACGACTCACAGGCCCATAAGTGAGTGGACCCCCCGAAAATAATCAGCTTCCTTCTGGTTTCCCTCACAAAGCCCAAACCAACCACAACCAGATCCCCTCCCCCGCCCCCCCCCCCCAAACAAAAAGATGTCCGTTCCAATCGCCTCATCGCCACAGCTCTCCTCTGGCAGCTGAAACCTACGGCGGAGGTGTTTTTTTTGTTAGAAACGGTCCCTGCCAAGCTTCAAATGGAGCCATAAGGGGGCGTTGCGGGCAAGGACCATGGAGTTCTCTGGTCTCTGCTCGTTGCTCTGGCTATGGGCTTTCCCCACCCCAAAGTTGAGCTGGGAGGTGCATCCAAAGAATGGACGGGGATCTCCAAGGACTCGCCCCGCCAACTTCAGTGCCACTCCAAAGCCCCAAAGCCCGCCCCGTACTGTGTTGGGCGTTTTGTCCGGCCCCTTTTTGCCCAAAAACGTGCAAAAAGAAAGAAAAACAGGGTCCCACTTCAAGGGCAGGGCACGTGAGGTCAGTCAGCAATCACCACAGTTATATCCCACAAAAGCACAAAAGCCATGCATATAAGTATCCGTGCAGCAGTCTATAACGTTCTATAACCAGGCTTACCAACCCCCCCCCATCGCCCCTTTAAGCACTCCCCAAGGCCGCAACGCCCGCAGAGCGGCCAACGGGCTCAACGGCTCAACGGCCTGGGCCGCCCCGCTTGCGGAGGTACATGATCAGCTGCTCCCGCACCCTTCCCGCCCGCTCCAGCAGCTTGGCGTTCAGTAGATGCCGCTTGGCCCACTCGGGGTCTTGATCTCCTGGGAAAAAAATCGGAGTCGGTCTGAAATCCAGGCGTTGTACATACCCCTTTTACCCCTTGCGCAATTTAACCCAACAGGCCTGCTGATGTTCATACCCCTCTCCCCAAAAAGGGGTATATACCCATATAAAGTGGGTTGGAACCTAGGGATGCCAAGGGGTATGAACAAGGGGTATGTACTTCCACCCTTAGATCAAAATGAAAAAAAGCCTCTGGCCGAGGCGTGGGATTTGGGTATGCCTCAAAATAAGAGCCAACCTCTGTTGATCGGCTTCAAAGGAGGCCAAAAGCAAACCTCTCCTACTCAAGGAACCCCGAAATGGGTCTCCACCACAAAGGGTGGACTCTTTTCTTGCTTCCCTTTAAAACCATTTAAGGGGTGCCCTCGTAAAAAAAAAGGAAAAACAAAAAACACACCCAAAATGGGTCGTTTCCTCACGGGCTCAATGGCACCAACAACTTCTGACTTTCAGACGGGCAGGCAGAGTGCATGGTCGGCATCCAGTCTTACTGAATGGGTGCTTCAGGCGCTGAGAAAGCAGCACTAAGAAATGAGTTTGTAGGACTGCAGTGCAAGGTGCAAGCAAAGCAGCTTAGGCTCAAGTGCAGAATCAAGCATCAACATCTGTCCCAATCAGCGCTGAACCTGGCCACCCTGACTTTCATGTCATTGACAGCAACTAGCAACCGCTGACACACAAGAGTACCCGCCTGCCGTACTTCCTACCACTACCCCCCCCCCCAGTCCCCAGCCCCCCCCCCCACCCCCCCCTCCCCCCAAACCCCCCACACCCCATGCGTCTCATGCGTCCCAAGTGTCGGTAGACCTCGTACTGGCGGTAGATGTTCAGCAGGGACACCAAGTCGCCCTCGTAGACTGCAAAGGACTCCTTGCAGTTCAGCAGCCGGTCCTGGCACCGGCTGCAGATCACTGAAAACAGACGGGAGGTTGCGAGAATGACTCACTCATTGGCAGTGTTTCACAAAAAAAATAGGATCCCTCCAGGTATTTTGCTTTTTGGTGTCCCTTTAAAAAAGGGATCCCCTATTTTGAGAAGCACCCATTTAGTCTACTGGGGTGCGTCTCTTTTTGAGGGCTTCCTTTTGGATGGGCTTTAAAGGGACACCAAAAGGAAACCACCCATTTTGGGGTTCCCCATTTTGAGACACCGAGCGGCATTAACATGGTCAATCCCCAGAACCATGTAAAGAATTCACAAGGCGGCTGGATGATCCCTTACCAACCTTCATCTACCCGGGCTTGGACTTCCTAGCCACGCGACTCTTGACGTGCACACTCATGCGTTGAGTCAGCGTGCCTTCCCGAGCTGTTGCGAGGAAGGCACGATTCACACCTGTACCACAAAGCAGCTGTCCTCCTGTGGTTCGTGGACTGCCCAAGAAGCAATCACCAAGGAAAACGCACGAACCCTGTCAAGTGAGGAAGCTCAAACAACCATCTCAGTGCCTGTGGCGAGCCCAAGCTTCAAAGGAGCAGGCTTGGAGTCGGGGTAGACGCAAATGCCCAGAAGGCTGGAGAGGTGGACGCACTTGGAACCGCTGGGGCAGCCGCCCACGATGCATGCAAGTGCGCAGTACTTGTCGCCGCTGCTGCTGTCCTGCAGGATGCACATGGGGTGCGCGGTGGTGCCTGCCGGCACGTCGCTGGGGCAGGCGCCGGTGTTGCACTTGGGCGCGCAGACGCTGCCGCCAGCACCCTCCACCTCAGCCTGGGTCTCGTCGCTCTGGCAGGGCGGCTTCTCGTAGTGGCTCTTGCTGGGAGGGGAGGGCGGGGACGGAGGAGACGGCGGGGACGGCGGGGGGATGGCGGGGACGGTGGGGAAGGAGAGGGGCCGGAGCCGGACACCACCGGGTAAGAGGCCTGCGACTTGATGCCGCACTCGCCGGGGCCGGCCTTGCCACGCTCCAGCTTCACGAAGCCCTGCTCTCCCCAGGTAGCGCCCCAGCTGTTCTTCACCAGCCAGTAGTCCGTGCCGTCCTCCGTGCCGTAGCCCACCACCAGCACGCCGTGGTCCAGCTTGGTGCCGCAGGTCTTCGTGAGCACGCCGCTCTTGTACATCTGGAAGGCCATCTGGTCCGCCTCAATGGCAACGGACACCGGCTGCTTGGCCACCGCATCCATGAGAGCCTGCTCGTCGTCCGCCTTCACGTCCACGTAGCTGGTCACACCGTGGGCCGGGATGCCCACCGTGCAGCCGGAAGCCTTGCAGATGCCGTTCTTGGCAGTGTAGGGATAGCTGTCCTCCGTGCACACCGGCGCCTGCTCCTCGTACTTGAAGCCGTTGTCCATGAGGCCGCCGCTGCAGCCCTGGTTGCCGAACTTCTTGGAGCAATCCACCAGCTGCTGCTCGGACAGGGACACCAGCTTGCCAGTCGCGAGGGCCCAGGCCCCCTCCAACGCGCCGGTGGTGCTGAAAGCCCAGCCTCAGGAAGCATGCCGACGCATCGAACCCCGCGGTCGCTCCCCAAGCTCGTTTGACCGTCTGACCAGAGTCTTCATCGCACAACGACACAGTCTTCATGAGTCAACATGGACTTCAGAAAGAGTCACTAAAGATCAGGACCACACATCGCAACATCGGGAAGACAATCTTACGGACTGGCTTCAAATTCAACAACAACACCGGCTTTGCTGACTGAGGGAGGCCCAGGCATAAACATTGCAATACAAATGAGAGAAGGCTGGGGCTGATTTAACCAAGCATGGTCACATCAGAAGAACTAAACACACATCGGACAAGCTGCAAGATCCGCACTGCTGCTGGTTCTTCACCGGGGTCACTGCCTTTCCTCTCCAGTCGACAGATTTCGGCAGGCTCGCGTTGCTCACTTTGTGCACTCCCCCGCTCGCCACGTTGCCCCAGACTGACTCCGGCATGTTCATGCCCAGCATGCCCATCTTGAACTCGTCCAGGGTCATGTCCGAAAACTCGTTGAGACCCAGCTTGTACGACAGCTTCTTGGCGTTCTCGCGCTGGATGTACTCGTAATTCTCGGCAAAGGCAGCAAAGCGGGCCTGAGCATCAGCGAGTTGCTTGGATTGGTCTGCATGCATCTAGAGCCAGTCACAGAGTCGTTGTTGAATCAAAATCCAAAGAGTCCAAAAAAAAAAAGAAAACAAGCAGGAAAACACTCTCCGCCAAGTGGCCTGCTTCTCGACGTCATCGTAGCTCTTGTCAAAATCCTTCAGGAACTGATCGAAGGCTTGCTCCACATCAGCACGAGGCTTGTGGGCCTGAGCGAAGGCCAAAGCGCTCAGCGCCAGCTTCAAGGTCTTCGCCATGTTCCTCAAGTTTCAGCTCGCGCCGCTTGAGACTCAACTACCTGCCAGGCGCATATGACGTATGTAGAAGCTGACACGGGCAAAGCGCACTCAATGCGGCCTTCCTTGATGCCTGGTACGCACAAAAACCTGCAAGCAAGAAGATGCTAACCATTGCCTTCGCAAACACACGGAGAGTCAAACAGCTGAAAGCAACTTGCAATCCCGTTTTGCTTCTGGGCTCTCTATGCCAAAAGCTGTGACATGCTGGAGACGCAGGCCAGCTCAAGCAGCTCAGCACTGCATCAAACGCACATCAATTGAAGGTATTGACAACGTCTGTCTGTCCAGCCCTCAAGCTGTCCGACTCAAGCTGTCAAGGCTGCCAGGCGCTTTGGACGCAGCAACTCAGATAACCATCTCAGTGCCTGTGGCGAGCCCAAGCTTCAAAGGAGCAGGCTTGGAGTCGGGGTAGACGCAAATGCCCAGAAGGCTGGAGAGGTGGACGCACTTGGAACCGCTGGGGCAGCCGCCCACGATGCATGCAAGTGCGCAGTACTTGTCGCCGCTGCTGCTGTCCTGCAGGATGCACATGGGGTGCGCGGTGGTGCCTGCCGGCACGTCGCTGGGGCAGGCGCCGGTGTTGCACTTGGGCGCGCAGACGCTGCCGCCAGCACCCTCCACCTCAGCCTGGGTCTCGTCGCTCTGGCAGGGCGGCTTCTCGTAGTGGCTCTTGCTGGGAGGGGAGGGCGGGGACGGAGGAGACGGCGGGGACGGCGGGGATGGCGGGGACGGTGGGGAAGGAGAGGGGCCGGAGCCGGACACCACCGGGTAAGAGGCCTGCGACTTGATGCCGCACTCGCCGGGGCCGGCCTTGCCACGCTCCAGCTTCACGAAGCCCTGCTCTCCCCAGGTAGCGCCCCAGCTGTTCTTCACCAGCCAGTAGTCCGTGCCGTCCTCCGTGCCGTAGCCCACCACCAGCACGCCGTGGTCCAGCTTGGTGCCGCAGGTCTTCGTGAGCACGCCGCTCTTGTACATCTGGAAGGCCATCTGGTCCGCCTCAATGGCAACGGACACCGGCTGCTTGGCCACCGCATCCATGAGAGCCTGCTCGTCGTCCGCCTTCACGTCCACGTAGCTGGTCACACCGTGGGCCGGGATGCCCACCGTGCAGCCGGAAGCCTTGCAGATGCCGTTCTTGGCAGTGTAGGGATAGCTGTCCTCCGTGCACACCGGCGCCTGCTCCTCGTACTTGAAGCCGTTGTCCATCAGGCCGCCGCTGCAGCCCTGGTTGCCGAACTTCTTGGAGCAATCCACCAGCTGCTGCTCGGACAGGGACACCAGCTTGCCAGTCGCGAGGGCCCAGGCCCCCTCCAACGCGCCGGTGGTGCTGAAAGCCCAGCCTCAGGAAGCATGCCGACGCATCGAACCCCGCGGTCGCTCCCCAAGCTCGTTTGACCGTCTGACCAGAGTCTTCATCGCACAACGACACAGTCTTCATGAGTCAACATGGACTTCAGAAAGAGTCACTAAAGATCAGGACCACACATCACAACATCGGGAAGACAATCTTACGGACTGGCTTCAAATTCAACAACAACACCGGCTTTGCTGACTGAGGGAGGCCCAGGCATAGACATTGCAATACAAATCAGAGAAGGCCGGGGCTGATTGAACTAAGCATGGTCACATCAGAAGAGCTAAACACACATCGGACAAGCTGCAAGATCCGCACTGCTGCTGGTTCTTCACCGGGGTCACTGCCTTTCCTCTCCAGTCGACAGATTTCGGCAGGCTCGCGTTGCTCACTTTGTGCACTCCCCCGCTCGCCACGTTGCCCCAGACTGACTCCGGCATGTTCATGCCCAGCATGCCCATCTTGAACTCATCCAGGGTCATGTCCGAAAACTCGTTGAGACCCAGCTTGTACGACAGCTTCTTGGCGTTCTCGCGCTGGATGTACTCGTAATTCTCGGCAAAGGCAGCAAAGCGGGCCTGAGCATCAGCGAGTTGCTTGGCTGGGTCTGCATGCATCTAGAGCCAGTCACAGAGTCGTTGTTGAATCAAAATCCAAAGAGTCCCAAAAGCAAACAATCAAACAAACAAACAAACAAACAAACAAACAAACAAACAAACAAACAAACACTCTCCGCCAAGTGGCCTGCTTCTCGACGTCGTCGTAGCTCTTGTCAAAATCCTTCAGGAACTGATCGAAGGCTTGCTCCACATCAGCACGAGGCTTGTGGGCCTGAGCGAAGGCCAAAGCGCTCAGCGCCAGCTTCAAGGTCTTCGCCATGTTCCTCAAGTTTCAGCTCGCGCCGCTTGAGACTCAACTACCTGCCAGGCGCATATGACGTATGTAAAAGCTGACACGGACGTGGCCTCACTGCGCTCTTGCATCAAAGCGCACTCAATGCCGCCTTCCTTGATGCGTGGTATGCACAAAAACCTGCAAGCAAGAAGACGCAAACTAATGGCCTTCGCAAACACACGGAGAGGCAAGCGGCTGACAGCAACTTGCAATCCCGTTTTGCTTCTGGGCTCTCTATGCCAAAAGCTGTGACATGCTGGAGACGCAGGCCAGCTCAAGCATCTCAGCACTGCATCAAACGCACATCAATTGAGTATTGTTCCGCAGCAACTCAGATAACCATCTCAGTGCCTGTGGCGAGCCCAAGCTTCAAAGGAGCAGGCTTGGAGTCGGGGTAGACGCAAATGCCCAGAAGGCTGGAGAGGTGGACGCACTTGGAACCGCTGGGGCAGCCGCCCACGATGCATGCAAGTGCGCAGTACTTGTCGCCGCTGCTGCTGTCCTGCAGGATGCACATGGGGTGCGCGGTGGTGCCTGCCGGCACGTCGCTGGGGCAGGCGCCGGTGTTGCACTTGGGCGCGCAGACGCTGCCGCCAGCACCCTCCACCTCGGCCTGGGTCTCGTCGCTCTGGCAGGGCGGCTTCTCGTAGTGGCTCTTGCTGGGAGGGGAGGGCGGGGACGGAGGAGACGGCGGGGACGGCGGGGATGGCGGGATGATGGGGGAGGGGAGGGCCGGTGGACGTAAGAGGCCTGCGACTTGATGCCGCACTCGCCGGGGCCGGCCTTGCCACGCTCCAGCTTCACGAAGCCCTGCTCTCCCCAGGTAGCGCCCCAGCTGTTCTTCACCAGCCAGTAGTCCGTGCCGTCCTCCGTGCCGTAGCCCACTACCAGCACGCCGTGGTCCAGCTTGGTGCCGCAGGTCTTCGTGAGCACGCCGCTCTTGTACATCTGGAAGGCCATCTGGTCCGCCTCAATGGCAACGGACACCGGCTGCTGGCCACCGCATCCATGAGAGCCTGCTCGTCGTCCGCCTTCACGTCCACGTAGCTGGTCACACCGTGGGCCGGGATGCCCACCGTGCAGCCGGAAGCCTTGCAGATGCCGTTCTTGGCAGTGTAGGGATAGCTGTCCTCCGTGCACACCGGCGCCTGCTCCTCGTACTTGAAGCCGTTGTCCATGAGGCCGCCGCTGCAGCCCTGGTTGCCGAACTTCTTGGAGCAATCCACCAGCTGCTGCTCGGACAGGGACACCAGCTTGCCAGTCGCGAGGGCCCAGGCCCCCTCCAACGCGCCGGTGGTGCTGAAAGCCCAGCCTCAGGAAGCATGCCGACGCATCGAACCCCGCGGTCGCTCGCAAAGCTCGTTTGACCGTCTGACCAGCCCCGGCCGACAATCCGGCACACCAAAGTCTTCTTTGCACAACGACACAGTCTTCATGAGTCAACACGGACTTCAGAAAGAGTCACTAAAGATCAGGACCACACATCGCAGCATCGGGAAGACAATCTTACGGACTGGTTTCAAATTCAACAACAACACCGGCTTCACTGACTGAGGGAGGCCCAGGCATAAACATTGCAATACAAATGAGAGAAGGCCGGGGCTGATTTAACTAAGCATGGTCACATCAGAAGAACTAAACACACATCGGACAAGCTGCAAGATCCGCACTGCTGCTGGTTCTTCACCGGGGTCACTGCCTTTCCTCTCCAGTCAACAGATTTCGGCAGGCTCGCGTTGCTCACTTTGTGCACTCCCCCGCTCGCCACGTTGCCCCAGACTGACTCCGGCATGTTCATGCCCAGCATGCCCATCTTGAACTCGTCCAGGGTCATGTCCGAAAACTCGTTGAGACCCAGCTTGTACGACAGCTTCTTGGCGTTCTCGCGCTGGATGTACTCGTAATTCTCGGCAAAGGCAGCAAAGCGGGCCTGAGCATCAGCGAGTTGCTTGGCTGGGTCTGCATGCATCTAGAGCCAGTCACTGAGTCGTTGTTGAATCAAAATCCAAAGAGTCCAAACAAACAACAAACAAACAAACAAACAAACAAACAAACAAACAAACAAACAAGCAAGCAAGCAAACAAAACAAAACAAACAAACAATCAATCAAACAAACAAACAAACAAACAAACACACAAACACACAAACACACAAACACACAAACACACAAACAAACAAACAAGCAAGCAAGCAAGCAAGCAAGCAAGCAAGCAAGCAAGCAAGCAAGCAAGCAAGCAAACCTCCGCCAAGTGGCCTGCTTCTCGACGTCGTCGTAGCTCTTGTCAAAATCCTTCAGGAACTGATCGAAGGCTTGCTCCACATCAGCACGAGGCTTGTGGGCCTGAGCGAAGGCCAAAGCGCTCAGCGCCAGCTTCAAGGTCTTCGCCATGTTCCTCAAGTTTCAGCTCGCGCCGCTTGAGACTCAACTACCTGCCAGGCGCATATGCCGCATGTAAAGGCTGACACGGACGTGGCCTCACTGCGCTCTTGCATCAAAGCGCACTCAATGCGGCCTTCCTTGATGCCTGGTATGCACAAAAACCTGCAAGCAAGAAGATGCTAACTCCTTCGCAAACACACGAAGAGGCAAACGGCTGACAGCAACTTGCAATCCCGTTTTGCTTCTGGGCTCTCTATGCCAAAAGCTGTGACATGCTGGAGACGCAGGCCAGCTCAAGCAGCTCAGCACTGCATCAAACGCACATCAATTGAAGGTATTGACAACGTCTGTCTGTCCAGCCCTCAAGCTGTCCGACTCAAGCTGTCAAGGCTGCCAGGCGCTTTGGACGCAGCAACTCAGATAACCATCTCAGTGCCTGTGGCGAGCCCAAGCTTCAAAGGAGCAGGCTTGGAGTCGGGGTAGACGCAAATGCCCAGAAGGCTGGAGAGGTGGACGCACTTGGAACCGCTGGGGCAGCCGCCCACGATGCATGCAAGTGCGCAGTACTTGTCGCCGCTGCTGCTGTCCTGCAGGATGCACATGGGGTGCGCGGTGGTGCCTGCCGGCACGTCGCTGGGGCAGGCGCCGGTGTTGCACTTGGGCGCGCAGACGCTGCCGCCAGCACCCTCCACCTCGGCCTGGGTCTCGTCGCTCTGGCAGGGCGGCTTCTCGTAGTGGCTCTTGCTGGGAGGGGAGGGCGGGGACGGAGGAGACGGCGGGGACGGCGGGGATGGCGGGGATGGCGGGGAAGGAGAGGGGCCGGAGCCGGACACCACCGGGTAAGAGGCCTGCGACTTGATGCCGCACTCGCCGGGGCCGGCCTTGCCACGCTCCAGCTTCACGAAGCCCTGCTCTCCCCAGGTAGCGCCCCAGCTGTTCTTCACCAGCCAGTAGTCCGTGCCGTCCTCCGTGCCGTAGCCCACCACCAGCACGCCGTGGTCCAGCTTGGTGCCGCAGGTCTTCGTGAGCACGCCGCTCTTGTACATCTGGAAGGCCATCTGGTCCGCCTCAATGGCAACGGACACCGGCTGCTTGGCCACCGCATCCATGAGAGCCTGCTCGTCGTCCGCCTTCACGTCCACGTAGCTGGTCACACCGTGGGCCGGGATGCCCACCGTGCAGCCGGAAGCCTTGCAGATGCCGTTCTTGGCAGTGTAGGGATAGCTGTCCTCCGTGCACACCGGCGCCTGCTCCTCGTACTTGAAGCCGTTGTCCATGAGGCCGCCGCTGCAGCCCTGGTTGCCGAACTTCTTGGAGCAATCCACCAGCTGCTGCTCGGACAGGGACACCAGCTTGCCAGTCGCGAGGGCCCAGGCCCCCTCCAACGCGCCGGTGGTGCTGAAAGCCCAGCCTCAGGAAGCATGCCGACGCATCGAACCCCGCGGTCGCTCCCCAAGCTCGTTTGACCGTCTGACCAGCCCCGGCCGACAATCCGGCACACCAAAGTCTTCTTTGCACAACGACACAGTCTTCATGAGTCAACACGGACTTCAGAAAGAGTCACTAAAGATCAGGACCACACATCGCAACATCGGGAAGACAATCTTACGGACTGGCTTCAAATTCAACAACAACACCGGCTTCACTGACTGAGGGAGGCCCAGGCATAAACGTTGCAATACAAATGAGAGAAGGCTGGGGCAGATTTAACAATTCATGGTCACATCAGAAGAACTAAACACTCATCGGACAAGCTGCAAGATCCGCACTGCTGCTGGTTCTTCACCGGGGTCACTGCCTTTCCTCTCCAGTCGACAGATTTTGGCAGGCTCGCGTTGCTCACTTTGTGCACTCCCCCGCTCGCCACGTTGCCCCAGACTGACTCCGGCATGTTCATGCCCAGCATGCCCATCTTGAACTCGTCCAGGGTCATGTCCGAAAACTCGTTGAGACCCAGCTTGTACGACAGCTTCTTGGCGTTCTCGCGCTGGATGTACTCGTAATTCTCGGCAAAGGCAGCAAAGCGGGCCTGAGCATCAGCGAGTTGCTTGGCTGGGTCTGCATGCATCTAGAGCCAGTCACTGAGTCGTTGTTGAATCAAAATCCAAAGAGTCCCAAAAACAAACAATCAAACAAACAAACAAACAAACAAACAAACAAACACTCTCCGCCAAGTGGCCTGCTTCTCGACGTCGTCGTAGCTCTTGTCAAAATCCTTCAGGAACTGATCGAAGGCTTGCTCCACATCAGCACGAGGCTTGTGGGCCTGAGCGAAGGCCAAAGCGCTCAGCGCCAGCTTCAAGGTCTTCGCCATGTTCCTCAAGTTTCAGCTCGCGCCGCTTGAGACTCAACTACCTGCCAGGCGCATATGACGTATGTAAAAGCTGACACGGACGTGGCCTCACTGCGCTCTTGCATCAAAGCGCACTCAATGCCTTCCTTGATGCGTGGTATGCACAAAAACCTGCAAGCAAGAAGACGCAAACTAATGGCCTTCGCAAACACACGGAGAGGCAAGCGGCTGACAGCAACTTGCAATCCCGTTTTGCTTCTGGGCTCTCTATGCCAAAAGCTGTGACATGCTGGAGACGCAGGCCAGCTCAAGCAGCTCAGCACTGCATCAAACGCACATCAATTGAAGGTATTGACAACGTCTGTCTGTCCAGCCCTCAAGCTGTCCGACTCAAGCTGTCAAGGCTGCCAGGCGCTTTGGACGCAGCAACTCAGATAACCATCTCAGTGCCTGTGGCGAGCCCAAGCTTCAAAGGAGCAGGCTTGGAGTCGGGGTAGACGCAAATGCCCAGAAGGCTGGAGAGGTGGACACACTTGGAACCGCTGGGGCAGCCGCCCACGATGCATGCAAGTGCGCAGTACTTGTCGCCGCTGCTGCTGTCCTGCAGGATGCACA
>CAUJNA010000721.1:110539-164413 GCA_963377175.1 Effrenium voratum | reverse complement strand
GTTTCTTTTAACAACTCGTCATAAGAAGGTCTCAAATGTAATTGTGATTTTAACGAACCTACTTGTACTGGTCCTACTGTATTCAATCTATTTATTGATTTAAATCATATCATATGTATTATTTAGATAATTTATTTATCTAAATAATAAATAAGTTAATCTGAAATATTCTTAATCATTTCTTCTAAATGTTTCTTTCTTGCTTTTAGTTGTTCTGTTGTTTGTATTCCATCGGGTGAGCGTGAGTTTTCCCATATTTTTCTTATTCTGTCTAATTCCTTTCTATAACTTTCCGTTCTGTTGCTTTCTGCTAAATCGTTTCTGTATTTTATCAATGCTCCTGGTGTTTGTTTTGCTTCTATATTATCTTTCATTTGTTTAAAATAATTCATTCTTGAAGCAACGCCCCATAAGTCATTAGTATCATATACTCTTTCAACTTGTGCCCTTTTAAATTCTACATTTCTATGACTTCTCATAAGCATGATTAATATATAATATATTTAGATTATTATTTAAAACATTGATGAAGATAATTTGTTTATTTTTTCTTGTTTATCTTGTTTTTTTTGTTTAAGTTCTTCATAATGTTGGTTTAATAATTCTGTTGCCGTGGGTTTCTTCATAGTTTCTTTAATCACTTCTTGTTTAATCTCATTCTTAATGTCTTCTTTTACTTCTGGTTGTATCTTTCTAATATTCTTTTGTGGATTATCTGGTCGCATCTCGGTTTTTGCCCCTTTACAGTTTTTAGGATGCGAGTGTCTCAAACTTTTCAATGTCATCTTTTTAGAGCATTGTTCACATTCTACTAATTCAACTTCTTTTTTAGTTCTTGGTAATGCTTTTGCTTTTGGTTCAGGTTTGACTTCTTCTGGTTTAACTTCTTCCGGCATTGGTTCTTCATTAACTGTTTCATTTTGTTCAACAACTTCATTATTAATAGGTGCTTCTTCTGTTTTAGTTTCATTATTAACATCTACTACCTCAATACTTGACATATAATATATTCTATATATTTTCTGTATGGAAAACTATATATATATATATATTATTTAAATAATATCACTTTTTACGAAAAGGAGACTCAGACTAACATTAACCCCATTCAAATTAATTTCATTACCTAATGAATTAGACAACCAGAAGTCTAACTGTTTAAAGCTTCTATTTGACACATCCAAGTAATCGAGAGGGTTCATTTCATTATCAAAGACAATTCCCGCGTGTGGTGCTGTGACTGGCACTTTCTTAACAACTGTGCTATCACCTGCCCTTAAATTTACTTGATTATAATTAGACAATTGAGAAGAATGAATATAAATATTTCTAGTGGGTTGAAGATTAACGAAGCCAGAAACATAAGGATTATTATATTGATAAACTGCTATTTGATAATTTCCAAAAACTTCATTAACAGATTGTAAGTTATTAGCATTAAAACTTCCATTCCATATATACTCTGCATATGTTAGTTTCATTTGTTCATCAGTTACTACAGCGAACTTTCTATCGGCATAGTTTGAATAAATTGGTATTTTATTAGTTTTTACACTGTAAGAAATTTCATAAGTATTTGAGAAATTAGTATTATCTACAACACCATTTATTTTTGCCTTAAATTCTGTCGCTAGTTCTGTGCCACTATATACTCCTTCGTCCAATTGTAACGCTAAATAATGGACATTTGTGTTATCTTCATCTGGAACTAGTGGAGAAGAATAAAAGTATAGTATATTATTTAATCCTGACTGAATTGAATACCAAGAGTTAGGCAATGTTACTTCATGAATATAACAATGAACACCATTATCTGTTTGTAATGTTTCTGGTAATTCAACTTTGAAGTTTGATGATGTGCCACTAATCCTATGAGCACTGTCAATATAGACCAACTTATATGTAAGCATTATTAATTAGTTGAGAAATTAATTTATATCTTTATTTATATGATTAATAATAAAAAGTTAATATATGAAATGAAGCATGGGAAAATTAAACATTATCAACCTTAAAAAATCAAAATAACTGACGTTATGAAACAAACTGACAAAATATTAAACGTTTTTTTCCTAATTTTAATTTAACTGATGCACAAGGGTTGAGTAGAGCATATGGCAATGGTAAAGGTTTTTATATTGATGGTGATAAAATGTATGTAAGCGGAACATTTGGAAAAGGAACGTTTGGAGGTGCTGTTAATGACATTCTGGCAGATGTAGGACTTCCGTTTCAAATGACACAATATTCGCAACGATATAAAGACACATCAAAAGCACTGGATGAAAACAATGAAGTTAAACATCTTATACCACGTAGTCTCGGTTCAAGTGTAGGTGCACAAATAACAAAAGATTATCCTGAAAGAGAATTAACTTTAACCACTTATGGAGCGCCGTTTATATCACGAAAGCCTAACATTACCGATGATTACATTAATTTTAGAAGTATCTTAGACCCTGTCAGTATTTTAGATAGGTCTGCTGTAACTGTTTAAACTGGTGAATTAAATCCATTTACTCACCACGATGACATAACTGGATACGGTGATATGGGGCGTGATGTTTCAAGAAGTATTTATCCGGTAAATGAGATATTATATTTTTTAAATAATTAAATAAATAATTAAATAAATAATTAAATAAATACATAATCAAATAAAGAATTATATAGTATTATATATGTATAATCAGTTAAAAGAAAACTTGACAGAAAGTGAAACAAAATTTAAACCATTAACACTTGTAGAAAGATTAAGGGATTTAAATAGCAGACCATATATACACATGTAAAATGTTAGTGTGCATTTGGTGTTCATCATTATTTACTGGACAGTGCGAACTTTTAGACCTGGCTATTATTCATTATAATTGGTATTATTATTAGATTTTTACATCTGTTTGTACACAAGAATATATATGAGAAATTAGTATTATCTACAACACCATTTATTTTTGCCTTAAATTCTGTCGCTAGTTCTGTGCCACTATATACTCCTTCGTCCAATTGTAACGCTAAATAATGGACATTTGTGTTATCTTCATCTGGAACTAGTGGAGAAGAATAAAAGTATAGTATATTATTTAATCCTGACTGAATTGAATACCAAGAGTTAGGCAATGTTACTTCATGAATATAACAATGAACACCATTATCTGTTTGTAATGTTTCTGGTAATTCAACTTTGAAGTTTGATGATGTGCCACTAATCCTATGAGCACTGTCAATATAGACCAACTTATATGTAAGCATTATTAATTAGTTGAGAAATTAATTTATATCTTTATTTATATGATTAATAATAAAAAGTTAATATATGAAATGAAGCATGGGAAAATTAAACATTATCAACCTTACAAGAAATCAGTTAACATAACTGACGTTATGAAACAAACTGACAAAATATTAAATAGTTATTTTTCCTAATTTTAATTTAACTGATGCACAAGGGTTGAGTAGAGCATATGGCAATGGTAAAGGTTTTTATATTGATGGTGATAAAATGTATGTAAGCGGAACATTTGGAAAAGGAACGTTTGGAGGTGCTGTTAATGACATTCTGGCAGATGTAGGACTTCCGTTTCAAATGACACAATATTCGCAACGATATAAAGACACATCAAAAGCACTGGATGAAAACAATGAAGTTAAACATCTTATACCACGTAGTCTCGGTTCAAGTGTAGGTGCACAAATAACAAAAGATTATCCTGAAAGAGAATTAACTTTAACCACTTATGGAGCGCCGTTTATATCACGAAAGCCTAACATTACCGATGATTACATTAATTTTAGAAGTATCTTAGACCCTGTCAGTATTTTAGATAGGTCTGCTGTAACTGTTTAAACTGGTGAATTAAATCCATTTACTCACCACGATGACATAACTGGATACGGTGATATGGGGCGTGATGTTTCAAGAAGTATTTATCCGGTAAATGAGATATTATATTTTTTAAATAATTAAATAAATAATTAAATAAATAATTAAATAAATACATAATCAAATAAAGAATTATATAGTATTATATATGTATAATCAGTTAAAAGAAAACTTGACAGAAAGTGAAACAAAATTTAAACCATTAACACTTGTAGAAAGATTAAGGGATTTAAATAGAGATAATAAACGAACACATGTAAAATGTCAGTGTGGGTGTTTCATTATTAGGAGTGTCAGAGTTAGACCTGACTATATTCATTATAACTGGATTACTTCGATTTATAATATGTTTGTACCAAAATATATAAATGGTTATGTCCTCATCAATGACAACACTAACAATTGTAATCACACTCAATCAGACCTTGATGAAATAGTAAAAAGAAAAAACGGAAAACTATTTTCATATTTTTATTATGATACAACATAAGAAATATGACAATGAAACAACAGATGATATGATTAAGAATGAAAATAAAAAGTATAAGAAAAGTTCATATGATGAAATTAGAGAGATTGTTTTAGAGAAAGAAAAAGGCAATAATCCAGTTGAAGATAAGATTAAGAAAAAGAAAATGAAAATATTTAAAAATCATAATTCTAATAAAAAGGATTACACTAAATTATTTAATTTAGTGTAAATTATTTCTAAATTAAATTATATATAGTAATGGAAACTTTTAGTGCTGAAGATATTCTAATTGACAACCTCTCATTCAAATTAAATAAAGGAGCAAGTTATATAAATGAGAGGCGTTCTGTCTCGTTTTTTCCTTCTGGGAGTAATATCTACACCCCTTCATCTGGTCAGCGTGTGTTGAAAATAGCGTTAAATGCTGAAGATAATAGTTGGTTAGACCCACAGAGTGTAATGGTTTATTTCACTGTTGAAAACACTGACACGTCAGACAATAAACGATTAAGACCTTTATCTCCTGCTTATTCCTTTTTTAGAAGAGTAAGACTAATTGCTGGTAATCAACTTGTTGAAGACCTTGGTTGCTACAACCGAAATCATCATATGATGAGTGGCCTGATGTCAAAAGGAGCAAGAGACAATGAAGACGCCCAGAGTTTTGGTTATAGACATGATGATGATTTAAACACACGTCGTGCAGTTCCTGCATCGGGTCATATTGGTCCTGCATATGACGCTTACACAATTCCCGGTTTTAGAAGAAAAATGGTTGTTGGATTTAAACCGATGCTTGGTTTATTCAATCAATTTAAGTATATCCAGTTAAAAGCGTGTCCTCTTGTTTTAGAACTTGAACTGGTTTCAAATTTTAGTGATTGTGTTGTTACAGTTGGTGGTACGAGGTTTCCAGCAAGTGGCAACGCAGACTCAAGTCTTCATACAAATGAACAGTTCTCAATTAGTAATGCGTTCCTACAAACTGATTTGGTGAGCTTGGACAATGACCTCCACAATAGATATGTTGCTCACCTCCTCGATTCAAAAGAACTTCCAATCACATATAATACTTATATTTGTCAATCTAATCAAGTTCCCGATGGTTCGTCGTTAATTAACACTACTGTTGGTCGCTCAGTATCTAAACTAGTTGCCGCGTTCATCAGTTCAACAAAAGTGGAGTAGGCGATACTCACGTTATGAAAGAATACAACAACTTCTATCACCCTATGTATAACTTGAATTGTCAAGACAGTGGATACTACAATCCTGACCTTGATTTAGAATTTCAACTTCAATTAGGGTCAAAACTATATCCTGAGTATCCTTGCCGTTCATTAACACAAGCATTCTATTACTTACGAAAAGCATTAAATTTACCATTGTTCCATCAACACCATTTATCAATTGAATATTCTTCTTACCGTGTTGATAAGTTTATCTTTGCTATGAATTTTGAAAAGGTTCCCGATGGTTCATATACTGGAGTTAACACAAAAGCAGGGCAACAACTTCTAATTCGTGTGAAACCTAATGGAAATATGACAACAGCAAATATGCCTGACACGATTTACATAACATTAGTGAGCGAGCAAATACTTTCCATTAGAGACGCCGGAGTGCAGATACTGGATTAAAAATAAGTAAAAATGATAATATTACAAATAAATAAATATTATCATTTTCTACTATTAATATATAATGCCCTCAATAAATTTAACAAACTTTGAAAATGTTGTAGCGCACACAATTAGCGAAATCAATTCTACAAGCGGGGTGACAAACATTAGAAACATATACGCTAATCAATCAGATATAATTGATTTACTCAACAATAAAGCAGACCAAGTAGATACTTACACAAAAGCACAGGTTGACGCTAATTTTTATGATATAACTCAATCATATAACAAAACAGAAGTTAATGTATTATCAAATAATATTAGTTCAAATGCTTATTTCATTATGAATAATACAGCAACAATAGCAAGTAATTTAGTTAATGTTTCATCAAATACATTTTTAATAGGTAATCTGACAATAACTTCAAATACAAATTTTAATAATATTTCATCAAATACACATTTAATAAGTAATTTGAATTCTACTATAACGACTAATTTTAATAATATTAGTTCTAATACTAATTTAATTAATACAAATTTTAATAATATTTCATCAAATACACATTTAATAAACAATTTAAATTCTACTATGACATCTAACTTTAATAATATTAGTTCTAATTCTAATTTAATAACAGGATTAAATAGCACAGTAAATTCACATATTACTGCAATTTTAGATTTACAGAACGGAGGTTCATTTAATGAAGCAGATTATTATAATAAAATAACAACTAAAAATTTATTATCAGCAAAGTTAAATACATCAGTATTAAATAATACATTAATACATAATATAACAACTACTGCAACTTTCAATATAGCAGAATTTGGAAATTATAATAATTTCTTTGAAATGTACAATAATTATTTGATAGTTATGTTTATGGAAGTTTGACTGGTTCAACTATGTTTTTAAATCAACGTGGTTTTGGGGATGTAGAAATTAATAATTCTTCAACTTTTCAAAATGATAAAATAATGTTAAATCATAATACTACAATATTAAGTAATTTACAGGTAAGTGGGACTTTTTCTTGTTCGTCTATTTTAGATAAAACTGGTTCTGATGCTAGATATGTTTTACAATCAGATGGATTAAGTGGATTGATAACAGGAAATACAAATACAATTAATTCAATAATTACTATCAATAATTCGCAGGATACATCAGTAGGACAAAAGTTGGATAAAATAGATACTAACGCTCAATCAGTAGCAGGTGCTATTAATTTTAGTGATAATGCAACTTTACACAGTAATTTAAATATGTTGACTACTGGTTCTATAATATGTAATAAGTTTAGTACTACATCGGCGCCTAATGTTGGATTGCAAATGACTTTTCAAATGTTCAATCGTGAATTTAATATTAATAGAGATGGTAGAATGTGGATGAGTTCAAGTGGTGGTCAATGGGAAACTCAAATAGGAGATGCTAATGTTGGACGTGTGTGGGTTAAAGATAGGTTCGGTTTAGGTGCTGTTGGTGTTAATGGCTATGTTTTAAATTGTGCTGGAAAATCGAGATTTACTGATGCAGTTGATTTTATAGGAGCTGACAAGGCAGTAAATCTTAACAATGGTTCATATTTGAATTTTGATAATACTGGTTCAATACGAAGATATACGCCCGATGCAATAGAAGGTTTATATATGACCCATAATGATTTTGTTGCCATTAGCGTTGGTGATGTTAGTAATGCTTCTAATCAGTTTATGATGTGTGATGGATCAGTGAATAAAACTATTTTTAGTAAACCTATTGATGTGTTAGGTAATATTTATACAAATGCTAATGTTAATTGTGATAATATCAATATTGCTACTGATGGTAAATTAACAATTGATACAAATTGTGAATTATATAGATATGTTAGTGCTTTTTCATCTTTTGATATGAGGAATAGTGATGCTAATTCTTCAATTAGATTTATTTGTGGAGATCCTGCCGTTCAATCTAATATAGTTGGAGCAGTTAATATTTCTACCGGATGGACTTTTAACACTTCTACTGCTGATGTAATGGGTAATTTATTTGCTGATGATATTTATGTTAAAACTAATGGAGCATTAAGAAGTAATCATATAGCACCTAATGGTGGAACATTAGTAACCGTTGATACTAACTTAGCAGTTCAAAATGCATATTTAGCAACTAATACCATTCAATCATTTGATTTAACAACGGTTTCATTTTTGAATAATATTTCAATGACTACTGGAACAGATCTAAAGATGGGAACAAGTGAAATATCAACTTATTACGATGGAACTAGTTTATCTACAATTGATGTAATATTTAGAACATCAAATACAGCGTTTAGAGTAGCAGATAGTTCTACTACCCCTTCTGTTTTATTATCTATTGATAAGACATTTGGAACAACAGTAAATACTGGAAGTTTCTCAAATAATGCTCCATCGACTTTTAATGAAAATGTAACAGTTGTTAATACAAAAACATTATTTGTAAATGATATTCAAGATGCTTCAGGCGATGCTATTGATATTACTGCCGGAACTGTAACCATAAATGGAAGTCTAATAGATAATTCCGATGCAAGATTGAAATATGATGTAGATTTACTTAAAAGCAACTGTATTAGTATGATTAAGAAATTCAATCCTAAAGAATTCAAAAGAAAAGATAGAGACGATAAGGATGCAATGAATCCATGTAGGTTATATCGCTGATGATTTATTAAAAGCAGTTCCGAAAGAAATTAGTAATGTAGTTCATACCGATCGTGAATATTTAGGTATTGAATATACAAAAGTTCCAATATTATTTCATAAAGCTTTACTGGAAGTGATAGATAAAGTTGAAAAACTAGAAAAAGAAATTAAGGAACTGAAAAAATCAAAAGATTTTTAGAATTTTCCTTATTTCAATCTAAGATTAAAATAAGCAAAATGTCAAAAAGAAAAATCTAAGTAATAATATATAATGGGTATTGGTCAAAGTAAAAACGATGAAAATAACAGTATGGAAGACATTAAGAATGTAAGAGTAGATGAAAAAACAAGAGCGGATACTTTAATAATTAAATCTATTCAAGAATGTGGGGCAAGGATTGAAAAAATAGAAAGTCAAACAACTAATATATAAATTACCGGCGTTGAATTTATGCAACGCTTCATTAATTTAAGTCAAAAACATTAAACAATAAATTTAATGTTATTGATTAGTTATTTTCAAATATTGTGAAAAGTTGTTCATAAACATTTTATCTGGGTTCTTTTCTAAAAGGTTAATATATAAAAAACTATGCGGTTCATCAGTGGCAGTCTCATATATTTTATAAATTAGTTTCTTGCTTTCATGTAAATTATCACTTCTAACAATTGCTGATAATTCATCTTGTAATATTTCTATATCTTTGTAGTTTCTAACTTTATAATAAAACAAATGACTTATATTTACTCTAATAATTGGTGGCACAGTTGATGATTTTTGAAGACTGACAAGCGTTGATATTCCACTATGACGACCTCTACAGAATAAAGAATTTAACAATTTGTTATTTCTTGTTATTGCTGGATTATCAGATACATCATCCAATATAACTAATATATTAAATAACTTTTTCATTCCTTGTTTTTTCTGGTATTCAATTATGTTATTTTGAGTTTCTATAACTCTTTCTAAATCTTCAACATTGAACTCATCCCACCAACACGGTTCTTTATCATTATCTACTTTCAAACCTTCCTTAATGTATTTTTTAACAGGCAACCAAATACTATCCAAATTTACTGATGGGGACCAGATAAAAATTCTTTCAAATGCACCTCTATAAATATCAAGTATCATTGATACAAGTAAAGTTGATTTTCCAGAACCAGACGGACCTACAATCATAGCTCTCATCGGCAATTTAGGGACGACCTCGTGCTTGCTTTGCTTAAAGTCATATTTGATTTCGTCAACTGGTTTTACATCAGGCATAATAAAATAATATTAAAGATATTTAGAATTTTTTTATAATTAATATTAAATGGAACATCATTATGTTATGAGTGGCGGTAAATAACATAATGGAACAGGTTTTCCATTGCTTCAATCAATAAGCATTGAAGATAATTAATTTTGTGTCTTGCTCGCGTGTGCAATGAAAACCCCAAGTGCTGTGCCCCACCAATATTCTATTATGCATGAAAATAATAAGATTAATTAGAATAATTTATCTTATTATTTAATATGGATAGAAGTTATTCAGATTATATTGATATAATAGATGAAGTAGAGAATATAGAACAAGTGATAATAACTGACAACAGATGTAAGAAAGTATGCTTTTATACATTAGAATTAATAAAATTAGGAATACAATATATCAAAAATAAAAATGTAAATATTAATATAAATGGGAAAAAAAAAACAAAAAGAATAAAACAGATACTACAGTTTCTTCAACAGATGAAGACAAAGAAGAAGAAATTGTTAAAGAAACATCAGTTATTGAGTTTGAGTGTCCTATGTGTAGAAAGATGTTAGCAATGAAGAACGAATTAGAAATTCAAAAGAAAGGAAATTGTAAATGCTCGTGTATTCCGACAAATTTCAATTTGAGCAAAAATGATAAGAAAATGAAAATTGATAAAACTAAAGACAGTATCAACTTAGAAACTGATGTCCATAATATAACTTTTAAATGGGGAAGGCATGCATCACCATCCGATAATGGTGATAACGAAGCACAGGAAACTATTAAACAAATGATGAAAATTTAGTATTTAAAGAGTAGATTTTACATTAAATCAATTTTATAAATAAATAGCTAAATAAATAAATATCTAATTATTTGTATAATCATAATGCCAACTATGAATAGAGAAGACCATAGAGTTATAACTTTTGACGATGAAGAAATTAAAGACCTATTCAATGGTGATAAAAACTTTGCTAAACAATTGAGCGAAGAATATTTTTATTGGTTTGATGCTAAATTCAAGGATAAATATTTTATGAAAGGTATAACTAAACCGGATAAATTTGATAAAATATTGATATATTTTTTTGAAATTGCAGGTGACGAGGAAGGTTTAATAAAAATGAACAATAAAATTGGTGAAAGACTGTTAGAATATAATTTATTTACATATATAACATTAATTATTCAGGTAAACTGTATAATAAAACGCATAAATAAATATTTAAATAAATAATTATATAAATAAATATATATAGAAATGTCTGAAGTTGAGAATGATGCTATTGCTGAACTATCAAAGAAGGTAATGACAGTTAGTAAAAATGTTAAACTGTTGTACGAGATGATAAAAACTATTGACCAGAAACTTGATGCAAAGGCAAACGAACCAAAAGATAACAATGAAGAGAAGGAAAAGATTCACAAAATCTTTGAAAAGAAAGGGATAGGCAGACCCAGCGGTGATTATGACACGAAGCGTAAAAAATATTGTGATATGTTAAATAAGGGACAAATCAAAAGTCCAAAAGAACAAACATTAGAATACTATAAGATTATTAAGGAAGATGACAAATATGTATATGTCTAAAACATTATCTAAATCATTCTAATAAACAATATGAATTTATTAGAATTATTTAGTGGAACTGGAAGTGTAGGAACCATAGCAAAGTCACTCGGTTATAATGTCATCTCATTAGACTTGAAAAATGCTGATATTAATTGTGATATTTTGACGAGTTTGGTGGATTAAGGAATTTGAGTTGGGGTTGGAGTTCAAACTTGAAATTTCTAGGTTCATCCAACGACAACACAGTAAAATTTATGAAATTAAAAATTTTGAAAATGGTGAATTTTAAGGGGATAATCCATAGTTTAAAAAATAAATAAAACACCAAAAATATATAGATATATCCAGAAACTCTTGCCAATCGCCAAACAGGGCAACAAAAAATTTGCGAGAGTTTCCCCCTTATATATTATGTAAAATATACCCCCCATCCACCCAAAAACAAACACAACAAGCGACGGGTTCCGGACAGGTGCCCGACCAGAAGACATAGTCCAGAAAGAAGATACCTGCGGGAGATGCGAGCACTAACCAAAATGGGGATGGGGTAAAAAAAAACGAGGGAGGGTGGTTTCTGTCAGACCTACACCACACCTGCCTTCAACCTAACCTGCCTCAACCCCCCCACCCAGCAAATGCTGAAACACTACATTTTTCAAGCTGAGCTGAAAGATGCTACACAAAGCATGTGCCCCATCCAATGCGCTGTCTGGCACTGAAATGAGTCCCTGCTGACCAACGAGAAAAAGGCGATTTAACAATGCCTGCAAAATGGCGGTCAGGCTGACCGAAAAGTGGCGGTCAGGCGGTCAGGCTGACCGAAAAGTGGCGGTCAGGCGGTCAGGCTGACCGAAAAGTGGCGGTCAGGCGGTCATGTCTCTAATTTCTCAAGACAAAACACAACCACGCTCAGGTTCAGCCAATGGACGAACTTGGCGTTCAATCAACTCCTCGCCCAAGTCCTTCAAGAAGCCACCGTGGTAATACCGCAACTCTCCGGCATGCTCCTCATTGTAGCGGGTGGCATACATCATGAGAAGGCATGATGCCAATTCCTTCTGAAGAAGTGTCATCCCCATCTTGGTCTGCTCAATCACTGACATGGTGGGAAACATAAGGTTGATTGACTTGAGCACACGAAGCTCGCTGACATCCTTTTTGCCCTTCAGCTTTTCCTTCATGAGCGCCTCAATTGCCACCAGCTTGTCATCCGGAGTGAATTTCAATGCCATCAAGATTGGACATCGCCCTTGGGATGCCATGAAGCAGGCGTTGGCAATCTGCTGGCGCTTCTCCTCCATGAAGTCATGGATGGGTTGGGGGACAAGGGTTGCGTCGTAGATGGTCTCATCTTCTTCATCTTCCACTGACTTCAACTGCTTGATGTAATCACGGCTCTTCTTCTTGAACCTGTCAAGCATCTGTTGCTTGGAAAGATGACCACGGACAAGAGCCCCACCACTCAACCCACGCACCTTCAGGTAGAATCCGTCAAAGCCAGCGGTGTCCATGCACTGTTGCACAGTCAACGACCATGAGTATGGACTGCCACGGCCGTCGCTGAAAACAAGCTGGTCTTTCTGCTCATCTTCAATGCTTTCAAACACCATCACGAAGTCAAGTAGTCCTTTCAAGTCCATTCTGTGGTCAATCCCGCCGTGAAACATCACGCTCTTGCTTGCGTAGTCCTTGATGGACACAAGGCTCATGTCGCAATCTCCCGGCCGAGGCAGTTGGTCAGCATCATCATCTGACATAGGAGGAGTTCCCACAATCTCATCCTCTTCTGACGAAGATGACACCCCAACAGCTGGCGTCTGAGGGGTGGCAACAACCTCACCGCCGGTCATCACAAAGTATATCTGGTCGCCATCGTTCTCCACCCCGTAGCTGAAGAGCTTGCGGGTGTTCTGGAGCTCAACAGCCATGCCATCTGCGTTGTTCCGGATGAGGCGCTGGTGGTGGTAGCGGAAGCCATACTCAGTACGCAAGTGATGCTTGAACTTGGACACTGAGTATGAAGGGCAACCTTTGACAGTGAACTTCTCACCAGAAGGTCGCAACAACACAATGTCAATCTCCATGTCTCGGCACTTCTTCAAGAGCTCACGGATGTCCTTAGTGTTCCTCTTGATGCGGTAGCTCATCTCAGCATTTTCTGCCTGAAGCTCTTTCATCATCCGCTTCATACCCTGAAGGTCTGCAGGTGTGGCAGTAGACGAAGAGGCGGGCTTCTTCTCAACAGGTGTAGGGGCAGAAGCTGGGGCGGATGACGAGGGCTCTTCCGGTGCTGTGTCATCAAGCTCAGCGCCTTGGCATGTCAAAGAAATTCCACGGTAGGTAATGGTCAAGCCGTCCTTCTCCATCTTATCCATGCCGTTGAACGCCACCTCATCCTGAAGAGCCTTGAGCTGATTGACAACCTTCAAAGCCTCTACGGTAGGGCTCGTGAGCATGATGTTGATGGTATAGTTGCCAGTGAAGGGGTTGTAGAAGCACCCCAGCTCGTTAAACTGGTCCTCATCCTCCAGTGTGACCATCGCCCCCTTGTGCTTGCCATATTTCAAGACCATGGTTTTATGGTCTATTCCTGTTGCTTGTTCCAGCAATTTGTTTGCATCCTTCACCACATCTCGTAGGTTCATTGCAAGAGTGGCACCCATGATGGAATACATGTCCACTTTCACACGAACAGCCATTGTCGGTAAGGGAAATGCTCAGTAAGAGCAACAACCTCCTGTGCCAAAAAGTGCTCCGTTCAAGCATGGTATTCAGCTCAAAACGCACCAAGCTCAAGTTGAACATTCTGCAACATTTTGAGCAATTTTCTGCGCCGTCCCACTCTGCCCCCAAATCTCCGGCCTCTTCAATGATGGTGTCGGTGTCCCCGAAGCCGGGCGGGCACGACGGGCGAGGCGGTGACCCTCAGAACCTCCTAATCCTACATCCTACATCCTACATCCTACACCATAAACCTTACAATAAAAACATTGTAAGATTTATGTTTTGAAATTATGGGGATTTTATATTTTGGGATCTTGGAAAAATATATTTTGGGAATTTGGGATTTTGGAAAAATATGGTAAAATTGGTTGAGGTGGCGTGCCCCTGTTGGTTAATATGGTTGAAGTGGTTGACTGAGGGGATTTTATCTGAACTA
This sequence comes from Effrenium voratum, assembly GCA_963377175.1. Classification (NCBI taxonomy): domain Eukaryota; class Dinophyceae; order Suessiales; family Symbiodiniaceae; genus Effrenium; species Effrenium voratum. The sequence continues at coordinate 149,762 of CAUJNA010000721.1, read as the reverse complement.
GGGCATGCCCTTTGGTAGGTGTTTGATCGTCGCTCGGGATTGCGACCCTCTGCGGAGATTCGCGTGGTCGAGGTTCAAAAACTGAGGACTTTTTACGATTTTTAGCATGCGCGCGCGACCCTCTGCGGAGATTCGCGTGGTCGAGGTTCAAAAACTGAGGACTTTTTACGATTTTTAGCATGCGCGCGCGACCCTCTGCGGAGATTCGCGTGGTCGAGGTTCAAAAACTGAGGACTTTTTACGATTTCTGCGGTGCGCGCGCGACCCTCTGCGGAGATTCGCGTGGTCGAGGTTCAAAAACTGAGGACTTTTTACGATTTTTAGCATGCGCGCGCGACCCTCTGCGGAGATTCGCGTGGTCGAGGTTCAAAAACTGGGACTTTTTACGATTTCTGCTGGCCGCGCGCGACCCTCTGCGGAGATTCGCGTGGTCGAGGTTCAAAAACTGAGGACTTTTTACGATTTTTAGCATGCGCGCGCGACCCTCTGCGGAGATCGTGCGCGTCGAAGCGCTCTCGCTGTGGCGCCGTGCGAATTTGTCTTAGTCTCGGCGAGTGCGCGCGAATAGTCTCGGCGAACCCTCTGCGGAGATTGTGCGTGTCGAAGCGCTCTCGCTGTGGCGCCGTGCAATATTCTTGCTCGCGAAACGGCCTTTGGAAGTTGTCTCGTGGTTTGCGCGCCTGCTTTCGCAATCCCGCGGTCGCGGGTTCGATTCCCCCCTGGTCCGCGGCATCTCCGGCTTGAAAATCGCAGCTTTGAAGTACAAACGTAGTACGCGGAGCGTGCTCCTGCAGCTCTGGCTGGAAAATCGTAACTTTTAAGTGCAGACGTAGTGTGCGGAGCGTGCTCCCGCAGCTCAGGCTGGAAAATCGCAACTTTTAAGTACAAACGTAGTACGCGGAGCACGCCCCCGCAGCTCCGGCTTGAAAATCGCAACTTTTAAGTACAAACGTAGTACGCGGAGCGTGCTCCTGCAGCTCCGAATGGAAAATCCCAATTTTTTAAGTACAGACGTAGTATGCGGAGCGTGCTCCCGCAGCTCAGGCTGGAAAATCGCAACTTTTAAGTACAAACGTAGTACGCGGAGCACACCCCCGCAGCTCCGGCTGGAGAATCGCAACTTTTAAGTACAAACGTAGTACGCGGAGCACACCCCCGCAGCTCCGGCAGCACTTGCGCAGAGCAACTTGCGCAGAGTCACTTGCGCAGAGCAACTTGCGCAGAGCAACTTGCACAGAGCAATTGCACAAAGCACTTGCGCAGAGCAACTTGCACAGACCAACTTGCACACAGCACATGCGCAAAGCGCTTGCGCGGAGCAACTGGCGCAGAGCCCTTGCGCAGAGCAACTTGCGCAGAGCAACTTGCACAGAGCAATTGCACAAAGCACTTGCGCAGAGCAACTTGCACAGACCAACTTGCGCAGAGCACATGCGCAAAGCGCTTGCGCGGAGCAACTGGCGCAGAGCACTTGCGCAGAGCAACTTGCTCAGAGCACTTGCGCAGAGCAACTTGCACAGAGCACTTGCGCGCAGCAGCTTGCAGAGAGCAACTTGCGCGCAGCAGCCTGGAACAATGCAGCTTGCGCAGACCACTTTCGTGAGAAATCGCGCGGCGCAGTTCGAGAGGAAAGTAGGATGATGAGATGGAGCTCTCATGTGACCATACACACTGAGCATCGCCGCGCGCAGACACGCTCGCCGCAGCGATGTAAAAAGGTGTCTCCTCGGCTGGATGAGCACCTGTGGAAAAATGCTTTCGGGCCAATCGTCCTCTAGTTTTTGTTCTGGGGGCTTAAGCAAATGGAGGTTTGTGCCTTGTCTTTGATGCCAAAGAAGCAGTGGCTCGGAACTCAAGGCTGGCTTGGGGGTTGAACTGTCGCGGGATTGGGGAAGCGCCTTCAGCCGTTTTTGGAATGAGACCTCCTCCAAAAGTATCTCTCTCCAATTGGAGCTATTGGGAAATCCGAAGTGTTGAAGACTGAAGAGGATATCTAGTGAGCCCTCCCCACCATTTGTCCCTCCCTCCCTCTCCCTCTCCCTCTCCCTCTCCCTTCCCCTCTTCCCCCCCCTCTTGCCCCCCTCTCTCTCTCTCTCTCTCTCTCTCTCTCTCTCTCTCTCTCTCTCTCTCTCTCTCTCTCTCTCTCTCTCTCTCTCTCTCTCTCTCTCTCTCTCTCTCTCTCTTTCTTTCTCTCTCTCCCTCTCTTTCTCTCTCTTCTCTCTCTCCCTCTCTGTCTCTCCCTCTCTCCCTCTCCCGCTCTCTCTCTCCCTCTCTCTCTTTCCGTCTCTGTCTCTCTCTCGCTCTCTCTTGCTTTCTCTCTCTCTCTCTGCCTTTCTAACGGCTGGATCCTTCGGCTCCCCCTTCCTTCATAAAAAGTCCAGCTTTTGAGTCGCATCGCAGCCTCATTGCAGGGTGCGAATCCCTTGCCCAAGTATCTGTGACCCTCCTTTGAGTTGCCCTTTTTCAAGCTCACTTCCTGAGTTCCTGGACTTATATTTTTTTTGGGAAGACCATTTTGGTGGCAACTATGTTTTGGTCTTTGATTGGCCAATCTACTGAGGAAGTGAGAAAGAACACCGGGTCTGCTTGTTTCAACCAACTTTTCGTTGCACATTTGCCAACTTTGGCTGCGCCTCTTCAGGCACAAAAGGAGCCGCCTGAGGTGGTAGCGCGGAATGCCCGTGGGCCCAACCGCAGCTTTTCTCCCTTGGTGGGTGTGTCTGCGTGGCGCTTTGGGTCTTCAGCGTGTCGTTGTTTGATATCTCCCTCCATGTTTCTTCTCGAGGTGTTCTACGAACAATTACTGGATCTCGAGATTGTCATCAATTGTTTGGTCAAGCCTCTCATGCGTGCATTGTGTTCGAATCCTATTTTGGGCGCTTTCTGCGTAAGACTCTTTGTCCAAGAACTCTTAGTAAACAGTGTCTCACAATTCTGGATCTTGTTGTCATCAGCATCTTTCCCAGTCGTTTCTTCAAGTTCATCTTCCAGTATTCGATCCTTGATATGCATCATGGATCTTGAGCCTTCCCCATCACATTGTCAAACTGCCTGCTGTATATGCAAATGACACTTTTTCAGCCGGCTTTTGCGTCGGCGTTCTCCGAATCGTTCTTTTTTTGTTCTGAGGGCTGGCCTGTTTCCAAAAGCCGGTTTCCAGTGCCAGCCACTTTCTGGCCGCGTTATTCATCTTCATTCCTGGGCTTTCAGCAGGCAGAAGAATCCAAAAGAGGTGCTCAAGACAAGCAAACAAAGAAGCAAAGACACCAGCCAGCAACCAAGCCAAGCCAGCAAGCAAGCAAAAGGCAAACAATCAAAGAAGCGAGCAAACGAGCAAGCACACATGCAAACAACCAACCAACCAACCAACCAACCAACCGACCAACCAACCAAACAAACAAGCGAAAAAACAAATAAAAAAACAAAATAAAAAAAAAAAACAAACAAACAAGCACACATTTGCAAACGGGGAAAAAAATAAAGAAAAAAAGAGAGTAAACAACTCCAGACCCTTCAGATCTTTCTTTGTCCCAGATTCCAAGCCTTTCCAAGGTGCAGGCCACCCAGGAGGTGTTAGAGCAGGCACGGCAGCCGGCGCCGGAGCCTCAACGAGTTGGGTTCGAGAGAGATGCTCGTGGGGTTCTCACTTCCTGAATTCCGTTTCGAACTTCATGGTGACTTTGTGGGGGTTGGACTGGCTTCAATTTGTTGGGATTGGACTATTTTGGTGATGAACAAAAGTTCGGCTACGTTGTTGTTGTCCCATCTTTGCGAACCTTTTAGTTTGGATGGGTTTGGAGGCTAGGGACTTAGTTTCCATGGTTTAACAGCGCAGGGTTTCTAATCCCCAAGCCACCAATCCAAACCACCATTTTGGGCTGGCTTCGACTCTGGCTTTGTCTTTGGGTAAGCTATAATGTCATGGCAGTTCCGCGCGCAGAAAAGAAACCCATCGTCCTTGTCACGTGTTTGAGCGCGGTTTGTTGAAGAGTAGCCCACTTCCGTTTTGTGATTTTGTGTGGGGTAGCAAAAAGGCATCTTCGACTAACATGCCAGTGGGCCCCCGTGGGACGTTGTGTTTATTTGGCCCATGCAAACCCACGGTCGGTGCCACCTGGTTGGGGGCTAGGCGACCGTCCGGAACGGCGCTGAACCGGTTTTGGACCAGCGTTCCATAGACCCGCAACAAAGCTCAATGACTTGCGTTGTCGAAGGGAAACCTTGCGCCTAGCTATCTCAAGCTATCTCAAGCTTCAACAACTGGGTGTGTCTTTTTTGGGGGGACTCCCATAATTATGATTGTCCTTTGGGTTTCGCTTTAACAGGGCTCCTTAAAAGATCTCCATTTTGCAACCATTTGAAACATGGCTGTTTCCGCCAAAATGAAAAGGGACAACACCATTGACAAGGCAATTTTCAGGTGTATAATGTAAGGATCCCTGTTACAGTACGTAAGGGTGCCAAAAGGTGATCCTTTCAGTCGCAGGTCCTTCGGGCAACTTTTAACCACCAACAAAGGGGTAATCAAAACGAAGGGACACACCCAACTAATTCTCCTCCACCTGGGCCCTGCAAAGACCACGACTTGCAATCAAGCAATCAATTCACCCACTCACACGTGCTGCTTATGATTGATTGATTCAATGATTGATCTCTTGCTTGATTGATTGATTTGATTTGATTTGATTTGATTTGATTTGATTTCATTGATGTGATTGATGTGATTGATTTGATGGATTTGATGGATTTGGTTGATTTGATTGATTTGATTGATTTGATTGATTTGATTGAATTGATTGATTTGATTGGATTAATTGGATTGATTTGATTGATTTGATTGAGTTGATTGAGTTGATTGATTTGATTGATTTGATTGAATTGATTGATTTGATTGATTTGATTGATTTGATTGATTTGATTGATTGACTGGTTGATTGATTGATTGATTTGATTTGATTTGATTCGATTTCATTGATGTGATTGATTTGATGGATTTGATGGATTTGTTGATTTGATTGATTTGATTGATTTGATTGATTTGATTGCATTGATTGGATTGATTTGATTGATGTGATTGAGTTGATTGAGTTGATTTATGTGATTGAATTGATTGATTTGATTGATGTGATTGATTTGATTGATTTGATTGATGGACTGATTGATTGATTTGATTGATTTGATTGTATTGAGTGGATTGATTTGATTGATGTGATTGAGTTGATCGAGTTGATTTATGTGATTGATTTGATTGAATTGATTGATTTGATTGATTTGATTGATTGACTGATTGATTTGATTTGATTTGATTTGAGTTGATTGATTGATAATTTGATTTGATTTGATTTGATTTGATTTGATTGATTGATTTGATTGATTGATTGATTGATTGATTGATTGATTGATTGATTGATTGATTGATTGACTGACTGACTGATTTGATTTGATTTGATTTGATTTGATTTGATTTGATTTGATTTGAGTTGATTGATTGATTATTTGATTTGATTTGATTTGATTTGATTGATTGATTGAGTTGATTTGATTGATTGATTGATTGATTGATTGATTGATTGATTGATTGATTGATTGATTGATTGATTGATTGATCATTCATTCCATTGGCCTTGATTGCACACTTGTGTACTCCCTGAAGGAGATGACGACGCTTTTCTGGTTGGGGTTCGGAAGGCGTCCAAGAACAAGAAGATCTAATGATTGACAAACTCCGGACGCGCTAGGTGGAAGCTGATCCCGTTGAAACACTGCGGAATGAGTTTGTTTGATTCCTCAACGCGCAAGGTGTTGGTCACCGGCTAGCTTGCATTGAACGTGTGTCGACGCAAGTGAGCGCTGGGACATGCAATTAGACTCTCGCTCGAATCTGTTTCTCTCAACAGGCAAAAGCCAGCACGTCAAAGACCGGAATTCCCTGACCATGCTGGCCTTCAAATGCCATTGCCAAGTTCAACTTCGATATGGGAGTTGCAGGGAGAAGGGAACAAGTAATGTTGGATCGATGAATAAATGGGGAGCCAATACACAAAACGTTTCCAAAGTTTATTCCCTCACCTGAACAGCATCAAGGGTAGGATTTACAAAAAATAATGGGTCCAGAACATTCGGAATGTTTTCCAGGCGGACGAGAGACAGTTTTTGGGCCCGGCAATGTCTGAGCTTGTGCCATCCAACCGGCATACCTCAGTCTCAGATCCAGCAGACCCAGAGCCACACTCACCACCAACCTATACCATGTACCACTAACCAGCACCAACCAGCTGAGCAGCCTGACTGAGGTCCCAAACAGCCAGTTTCTTTTTAGACTCTTCACAAATGTTCACGAGGGTGGTACAGGGAACACCCGGGGTAACAATATGGTTTGCTAAAAGGGTAGCAAATAGAGCAAGCAGGCTTTGCACCAATTACCAGCTCACTAGAATATTTCACGAGGACTAATCCAATTATAAACAGCACTGGGCCAGCGCTAATGAATACTAAACCAACGCTAAGCAGTGTTGAGCCAGTACACAGGAATACTAAAACAATTCTAAACAGTACTGGGCCAGAGGAATACTCCTCCAACATTAAACCAATTCTAAAGAATATCAATACTAAGCCAATACTAAGCAGTACCTTCCCCTTTGGGAAATTGTCAGCATCACTTGTTGGTCCATGTTCCATCGAGTTTCCCTCTGGAGTAAAACAAGTCAACAGCGACATATGGCAACGTGGGGTGGTTTTTGAGGGTACCTTTCCCTCTGTGAAAATCTCAACAGCAACACAAGTTTAAATCCTGTTTGGAGGATTTGTATCTAGGGGGAAACCACAGCGGCACCAGTTGCCGCCTGTTTGGAGGATTTATATCTAGGGGCAAACCATGAAAAACCAATAGTTCAACCGGAAAACCCAGTGCCAGGGGTCCTGAAGACTGACATCTGCCGATTTCAGCGGCCCGACGTCCGAGGCCGCCGCCGGCCCCGCCAGAGGCGGAAATCATTTCGGGGGGGGGGAGAGGAGGAGAGGAGGTTGCCTGAGCCAAATCTGCTCACTGGCCCAAAGCGAATCGACGTTTTCACCTTGGGGTTTCGCTGCTTACCTTCCAGAGTGAAGGTCCCGAAAGGTTATCCTTCTGTTCGCAGGCCCTTTGCGCAACTGAGTTTGCTGAAATTATCTTGAATTTCTGGGTCGAATGAAATCCTCCCAGAAAGGGTCCAGAAAACGGTCGGCCAGAGACCATGGAAAGGGAGCCGCTGCAAGTTGGCGTTGCTGTTTTGTGTGTGGCTTCCGATGCGATCGTTCGGGAATGTGGTTGAATGAACCGTTTTGGGGCCCCCGAAGGAAGGAAACCGCTATGGTTTAGGGTCCATTACTCATTCGCCTATTGCACCAGGATTCGTTGCGCCGTTTCATTGTTGGAGCACCTTAGATTTGGACCAAGAATTGACGGTTCGACAGGTTATCAAACAAATCGCACTTTAAAACAAGTATCAAAAAGCCTCCAAGCAACCCACCGGAAAATGCCTTCCGGCTTTGCTGTGATTGATGTTTGTTTCTTCGGTTGACGAGATCAATTGAACTTTGAGACAGTACACCCTGGTCCACAAACATTGGACCCACCTGCCCCAAAAAGGATACCCTCAAAAGACACATATCTAGCTTGTTAGTTTCCCTCTGAGCTTAAATTCTTGTCCTTGGTGTCCTTTTACACCACCCCAAAAACAATCCCCCCTCAATTTCAGCTTTATTTACTCACTTCCCGAGTTCATGGACTTTGGAATTTTTTGGGTTTGGACCATTTCAGCGGCAAGAAGGCTACCCTCAAAAACACATCCACTCATTTCAGATACATTTTAAGACATGCCGCTTTGCGAATCCACTCATAAGCCGGGAGCTGCGGAGGACTAAGGACTCAGTCAGTGTCGCACAAAAACCGGGGGGGGGGGAGGAGATGTTGTCCATGTGCATTGTGGGACTTAAGGCACTCATGCTGTTCCTTTGACCAAACCATATTTTGTCAACGGGGATTTGTTTCACGGCGTCTTGCTGGTTTGTCTAAACATGGTGGAGCCCTTTCAAAAGGCCGTTGTTTAGAGGGAAATCAAAGCAAGGAATCCATACACCGATTCACGGCCATGGAAAGCCCCGAATTTTCTTGGACCCCGAACCAGCGAAGCGAAGGGGGGGCATGTGTCCCGCTCGAAGGTCGTTGCAGAGGAAATCCACTGGATCATTGTCTCACTGGCCAAAGCGAGTCGACCTTTTGACCTTTGAGTTTTTGTTTGATCCATTTTTGTCATGGCCATAAAAGGTGATCACCTTCTATTCCCGAAGACCCCAGGGTGAAGTTACACACGTGAAGTGGTTTGGGTAAGACAGGGTTGCTGAATTGTCCAGTTTTAGCGGATTTGATCTCGCTGGCAATGCCAATGTGCAAAGGAGTGTGCTTTGAGTCGGGAATGTTTGGAGTCGTCTCCTATGCGGGCCAAGACGCGTGTAACGTAGGAATCCCCTTCGTCCGCCGTTATTTCCTGAGGTGGCGGAGTATCTCTCGCGGGGAGGAGCTCCATCGGAAGTCCATGCGCCAGCGCTGGGCTCCCAGTGAGTTCTTCTGCAACTCGCCCTCTTTCGGAGGAGGACTCCGGAAAACTGTTCCTACGGGTCAGAGGCAGCCCCCTGGTTTTCGTCATGTCCATGAGTCGAACAGTCCGGATTCCAATGTTAAGTTGGCAAGGCTTTCTCGCGTGATTAGGATACTCCAAAAACCTCTCCAAATACCTGCCAGTCAGAGAAAAGTCACGTTTGTTCGCACCCACTCGTGTTGGAGCTGTCCCAATCCAAGCCTTATGCGCGTGGGCGGCTGGACTCCTGAACGCTAAATTCTGCAGTTACCTCGGGCATATTGGCCGTGTTAGGGGTCGATGTTTCATACCTATGCGCAAGTCAATTGCAGGGGACGGCCTGGGCCATGGGTCATAAGGCAAAGTAGTGACTTCACCCATGATGAAGGTTATATCTTGGGGGATCTTGGGCTTTTAGGTCGGTGAGGCACAATAACTCATCCAAATTGTCCCATTGGTGTGTTAGAAGTTAGTCACAGAGGCTGGTTACAGGGAGACCTAGCTTACCTTTTTGACTGACCTAGCTTACCTTTTGGACTTTTGCATTTTTGTTTTTTGACATGCAAAAATAGCGTGGGTTGGGTGTTTCCTTCTTCCTTTGCACCAAGCCCAAAACACGGCCACCCCTTGAAAAATCCGCCCGAGCGTGCCGTTTCGAAACGGCTCGCCCGCATCAGGCCACCGCCCTTCTCGCCGGCACAAGCGCCGCAGGCGCCAACGGGCCACTCGGGGCGGGGGGTTTAAGACGACCCTTTGCGGCCGAATGATCGCGGCGCAAAGTTGTGAAATGGTTCCCAGACATGATTGTTAGGAACATTTTTCATTTGTGCTTATTGTGGTTTTGTGGGAAATCCCCACTAAACTGCTAACATTTAAGTTTTTGCTCCCCTTCCAACGTCTCAGACGTCCGTAGGCTTTTGGTTGGTTTAGTGGTTGGGTTTCCGAATTTGGCCCCCAAGTTTTGCTGTTGCAGGGATGCTGCTTTGGCTCCAGGATGTGCGGGTAGTAGTAGTAGTAGTAGTAGTAGTAGTAGTAGTAGTAGTAGTAGTAGCAGTAGTAGTAGTAGTAGTAGTAGTAGTAGCAGCGGTGTTTGTTGGTTTCAACTGGCAATTCTTGGGTAAACTTGCAAGTGACATGTTATTGATTCTTGTTCAACGTACGGTGCCCAGGCAGGAATTATGGCTATAGTTTGAGTGAATTCATTGCGGGGTGGCACGTAAAGCATCATGTGTGATGTAACTTGCGACTGGCGCTTCTTATGGCATATTGTGGCATGGTTCATCGTAGTGCAACTTTATCATCTATGTTGCAAGCAACAGGGTTTGGTTCCTCTTTTGCTAGCGCCGGCAGTACCACTGCGAAGTTTGGCCATCCTTGTTGAAGTGCGTTTGTTCATTGGCCTGGCACTGGACAATCCCAGCTTGCTAAGTAACATTCGCTTTGTGAACTTGATGTTGGCGCCATAGTGTGCAGGAGTGATGCGTGTGTTGCAGCTAAAAATAAAGAGGGGTCTTTTGTGTTTTAGCCAGGTCACAACGCCTATCACCCTTCTGCCGTTTTAAACGACTCAGAGACCTTGTCCGCCTTGGAGCCGTGGGTTTGCTGTTCGGCCCGTTACCTTTTGGGGAAGCAATGGTGAACATTGTCGAACTTCAGTCATCATCTGCGAGTTTTACATTGAAACAGGGCTTTTGCATTGGCCGTTGCTGAATGGGATTCGCAATAATAGTTGCTATCAGCGTTTCGTGGCACTGGCCTTGACATAGTTTCATCAGCAGTCATGGCAATTTGCCAATCGCCGTTTCTACCACGCCGGCACAATTCTTGCAATTTGAGGCTAGGTTGGTGCAAGTTGGTCGATTTGTTTCCAGACCGTATGTTCAACACGCAATGTTTTTGATTGTCACCTGATCGTTGCTCAACCAAACCAATTGCCATAGACAACGGCGGGATGAGCGCAACTGTCTGGGCCATTTGCCAGGAGCCCTCAGAGCCGCCGAGGGACCTAGCAGCGAGGCGGCGAGTGGGCGATTTTATGACCGGAGTGTTGGTACGTTTTGCTTGTAGTTGTTTAAAGGCACACCAAAAGGAAAACCAAAGCCATTTTGGGGCGCAACACCTGTGCGACGAGTTCAAGCTGCACTTTTCTGTCCTCTACCGGGGTGCTATACATCCAAAAGCCTGGATCATTAGGGGTTGCGTTTAAAACGGGACTTGGTCTTGCAGAACCCAGGTGTCAGCTTGCGGCCGATGCGAAAAGGACGTCATGCAGCCAACATTTTGTGACAGCTCTTTGAAGCATGCAGCGCATGACAAGTGTTGCGCTAGGCGGATATCAAACGCATCAAAAACCTGTTCTGTGCTTCGAAAGGGTGATTGGGCTTTTGAGGATACTCTCCTTGTACGTCATCCTATAATTTCGCGCAGTTAATGGCGAACATCAGATGCCAACGGTCGTGATAAAGTTGCAACTCCCAATGTGTAAGGCCTTTCCCACTGCATTTGGGCACAATGTCGGATGCTCAAGTGAGACGCGATCGCATGTTTGGGTATGGGTCAAAATTAAACCAACAGGATATGGACCTCAGGCTAAATCATCCATGTTTCCATTTGCCAGGGTTCCTGCCATTTTGGGGGTTACCCTATTTTTGACAAGCACGGCCATTTGAGCATGCAGTACAAGACGCCTTCACCACCTGATGGTTCTGTGAGCTGGTGGAGCTGTGTGCACAGGAGCGGCGGAGCGGCTATCTTGTCAGCTTGGCAGCGAACTTTATCAAGTTGAGAAGAAGTGAGTGTGGCAGGTACAGTAAATATAACAACACAAGAGACATGGTGTACGTATATTATGTATGTGTTCGTATATTATTCATGTATATATATATATATGCAGGCCATACCAATTGGCAAGTGCCTACACCTAGAGCCCCCTCAACATGGATAGTCCATGCCGGCTTCCTTACTGTGCAAACTCTTTCCTATACGGGGGTTCGGCTTCCATTCTTCTGGGTGAATTAGAACGACCTCACACAACCTCACCCCAAATTGTGGTTTATGTGGGGAATAGCCCCCCAACCACCTTACTTCAGGTTGGTGAAATAGTATAATTCACCCAGATCCTTGACACAAGCATGACACAAGCATCTTGGGTACAGCCCCGTTGCGCTGGGGATTACTTGGGTGTCCAGCGCTGCAGGCCAGACGCAGAGCAGCGAGCAGATGCGAAGGTGGGGATGGGACTGAGCCACGAAGCCCTGGAACCTTCCCTGAAAGTTGCCCCAAACCACCCCATACTGTGGATGGACGAAATCTTGCACCACTTTGAAACCATGGGAACCCCCCCATTTGTTGGCATTTACAGGGGAATCATCATTCCAGGGTTCTTTAGGCGGTGCAGGGTTTCGTCCATCCACAGTAGCTTTGAGCAGTGGAAGACGCTGATATTTTTTTGGCAGGGGTCGGAGTTGTCTGGCCAAGGTATACGACAGTCTCAACCTTTTGATTAGCACCACCGTGGTTTTGGCTACACGCCTTGGATTGCATGTTTGATCCGTTTTGTGTCGATCCTGGCATGATGATCCTCATGAAGTCCGTGGAGAGATGGGGGGAGGTATCAACAGAGCCCCCTGTCAACACCTTTTCTTTCATTTGCTTTCGAATATTTGTCCCCTGTTGGTTTTAAAGAGAATCTATCCACACTGGACATATTTTTTGTCCAAGGTCTTAACCAAATGGAAGTTTTGATCCTGTTGCAAGCGAGTGTCGAGTTGTGTGAGGCTGGGCTGGCTTCTTGTCTTCGCCCAACCCTTTTCCAGCGGCCAGTACGCTTACCTTGGCAGGTCCGATCCCCCACAGCATCAGATGCGGAAATGGACTTTTTTTCGCACCTAGGTCCCCCAGGGCCCTTTTACCAATAGACTACAGGAAAAAGGGTACCCTTATTCGAACCTCTCAAATCTGGAGGACCTAGTACAAGAGGTACCCTCGTCCCGCAAGACTATTTTTGCCTTTGCAACGGACTGCCCGTAAGGTTCCATGTCAATTGGTGGGAGGACGTTTTTGTTCCGGGGGTAAGAGCAGACAGGCGGAGCCAGCGGCGGCTCCGGAGGCGGAGCCCCAGCCGCCCGTGCAGGCGGCGTTCGGGAAGTTTTGGGCGGTTTGTGCAGTTCTTACAAGCAGCCGAAAAGAGAAATCTATGGGACACTTGGTGCAATGGTAGTGTATTTTTCTGGTTGGTACGAATAGGAGTCTCCACCTCCAAAAGGGACATGTAGGGGAGACATGTATGGGAGTGTTCCCCGTGATGCAACGGCAATTCGTGTATTTTTGGGTTGGTTCTCACGTTGTTTTTCCCCCCAACAGCTGAAAGCTTTGGGGTCTCAGCCCAGATAGGCTCTGGGGTGGTCTGGGGCGGCCCTGAGGTAAGGTTCCACCAGGGTTCCACCAGGGTTCCACGAGGTTCTTCGAGGGCTGCGGGGTACAAAGAGCACCGCATGCTGTTGGGGCTGTCACCTGAGCTTTTTTTTCAAGGGAAAACAGCCACACTTAAGCGTCGGTAAGGTTAAGGTTTAGTGGTTGGGTTTCCGAATTCTTGTCCCCCAAGTTTTGCTGTTGCAGGGATGCTGCTTTGGCTCCAGGATGTGCGGGTAGTAGTAGTAGTAGTAGTAGTAGTAGTAGTAGTAGTAGTAGTAGTAGCAGTAGTAGCAGTAGTAGTAGTAGTAGTAGTAGCAGCGGTGTTTGTTGGTTTCAACTGGCAATTCTTGGGTAAACTTGCAAGTGACATGTTATTGATTCTTGTTCAACGTACGGTGCCCAGGCAGGAATTATGGCTATAGTTTGAGTGAATTCATTGCGGGGTGGCACGTAAAGCATCATGTGTGATGTAACTTGCGACTGGCGTTTCTTATGGCATATTGTGGCATGGTTCATCGTAGTGCAACTTTATCATCTATGTTGCAAGCAACAGGGTTTGGTTCCTCTTTTGCTAGCGCCGGCAGTACCACTGCGAAGTTTGGCCATCCTTGTTGAAGTGCGTTTTTTCATTGGCCTGGCACTGGACAATCCCAGCTTGCTAAGTAACATTCGCTTTGTGAACTTGATGTTGGCGCCATAGTGTGCAGGAGTGATGCGTGTGTTGCAGCTAAAAATAAAGAGGGGTCTTTTGTGTTTTAGCCAGGTCACAACGCCTATCACCCTTCTGCCGTTTTAAACGACTCAGAGACCTTGTCCGCCTTGGAGCCGTGGGTTTGCTGTTCGGCCCGTTACCTTTTGGGGAAGCAATGGTGAACATTGTCGAACTTCAGTCATCATCTGCGAGTTTTACATTGAAACAGGGCTTTTGCATTGGCCGTTGCTGAATGGGATTCGCAATAATAGTTGCTATCAGCGTTTCGTGGCACTGGCCTTGACATAGTTTCATCAGCAGTCATGGCAGTTTGCCAATCGCCGTTTCTACCACGCCGGCACAATTCTTGCAATTTGAGGCTAGGTTGGTGCAAGTTGGTCGATTTGTTTCCAGACCGTATGTTCAACACGCAATGTTTTTGATTGTCACCTGATCGTTGCTCAACCAAACCAATTGCCATAACAACGGTGTCGGGCTTGTGCTCGTAGATTGTGTAGGGGCAGGGGTCCTCAAGCCGCCGAGGGCACCTTCCGCTGAACTCCGAGGGCATTTTAATGACCGGAGTGTTGGTACGTTTTGCTTGTAGTTGTTTAAAGGCACACCAAAAGTAAAACCAAAGCCCATTTTATGGGCGCAACACTGTGCGACAGTTCAAGCCTGCACTTTTCTGTCCTCTACCGGGTGCTAACATCCAAAAAGCCGGATCATTAGGGGTTGCGTTTAAAACGGGACTTGGTCTTGCAGACCCCCCCCAGGTGTCATCTTGCGGCCGATGCGAAAAGACGACATGCAGCCAACATTTTGTGACAGCTCTTTGAAGCATGCAGCGCAGACAAGTGATGCGCTAGTCGGATATCAAACGCAACCAAAAACCTTACTGTGCTTTCCGAAAGGGTGAATGGCTTTGGAGTGAAGCTCTCCCTTGTACGTCCACCTATAATTATCGCGCCGTTAATGGCGAACATCAATGCCAACGTATCCGAGATACAGTTGCAACTCATCCCAATTGTAAGAGGCCTACCCACTGCATTAGGGCATCAAAGTCGGATGCTCAAGTGAGACGCGATTCCATGTTTGGGTATTTGGTCAAAATTAAACCAACACAGGATATGGACCTCAGGCTAAATCATCCATGTTTCCATTTGCCAGGGTTCCTGCCATTTTGGGGGTGTTACCCTATTTTTTGACAACCACCACGGCCATTTGAGCATGCAGTACAAGACGCCTTCACCACCTGATGGTTCTGTGAGCTAGGTGGAGCAGTGTGCACAGAGCGGCGGAGCGGCTATCTTGTCAGCTTGGCAGCGAAAACTTTATCAGAGTTGAGAAGAAAGTGAGTGAGGCAGATACAGTAAATAAAACAACATAACAACACAAGAGACATGGTGTACGTATATTATTATGTGGTTTTCGTATATTATTCATGTAAATATATTATATGCAGTCCATACCAATTGGCAAAGTGCCTAAACCTAGAACCCCCTCCAACATGGATAGTCCCATGCCTGGCTCCTTACTGTAGCAAACTCTTTCCTATACGGGGGGTTCGGCTTCCATTCTTCTGGGTGAATAAAACGACCTCCCAACCAACTTCACACCCAAATGTATTTTTTTGTGGGGAAATAGCCCCCCAACCACCTTACGTCAGGTGGTCGAAATGTATAAATGTCACCCAGATCCTTGACAACTATTAAAAGCATGACACAAGCATCTTTGGACAGCCCCGTTGGCGCTGGGGATACTTGGGTGTCCAGCGCTGCAGCCAGACGCAGAGCAGCGAAGCAGATGCGAAGGTGGGGATGGGACTGAGCCACGAAGCCCTGGAACCTTCCCTGAAAGTTGCCCCAAACCACCCCATACTGTGGATGGACGAAATCTGCACCACATTGAAACCATTGGAACCCCCCCATTTGTTGGCATTTTACAGGGGAATCCCAAACATTCCACCAGGGTTCTTTATGGCGGTGCAAGGGTTTCGTCCATCCACAGTAGCTTGAGCATGGAAGACGCGATATTTTTTGTGGCAAGGGGTCGAGTGTCTGGCCAAGGTATACGACTGTCCTCACCTTTTGATTAGGCACCACCGTGGTTTTGGCTACACGCCTTGGATTGCATGTATGATTCCGTTTTTGTGTCGATCCTTGGCATGAGTGACCCTCATGAAGTCCGTGAGAGAAGGGGGGCGGTAATCCAACAGAGCCCCCTGTCAACACCTTTTCTTTCATTTGCTTTCGAATATTTGTCCCCTGTTGGATTTAAAAGAAGAATCTATCCACACTGGACATATTTTTTGTTCCAAGGTCTTAAACCCAATGGAAAGTTTTGATCCTTTGCAAAGCGAGTGTCGAGTGTGTGAGCTGGGCAGGCTTCTTGACTTCGCCCAACCCTTTTCCAGCGGCCAGTACGCTTACCTTGGCAGGTCCGATCCCCCACAGCATCAAGAGCGGAAAATGGACATTTTTTCGCAACCTAGGTTCCACCTAAACCAGGGCCCTTTATATACCAATAGACTACAGAATAAGGGTACCCTTAAACGAACCTCCAAAATCTGGAGGACCTAGTACAAGAGGTACCCTCGTCCCGCAAGACTATTTTTGCCTTTGCAACGGACTGCCCGTAAGGTTCCATGTCAATTAATTGGTGGGAGACGTATTGTTCCGGCTGGGGTAAGATCCTACAGTCCGGACCAGCGTGCGGCTCCGGATCGGAGCACCAGCCGCCCGTGCAGGCCGGCGTTACGGTTGAAGTTTGGGCGTTTTGTGCAGTTCTTACAAGCCTCCCGAAAAGAGAAATCTATGGGACACTTGGGGCAATGGTAGTGTAATTTTCTGGTTGGGTACGAAAGGATTCTCCCACCCCTCCAAACGGGACATGTAGGGAGACATGTATTATTTATCCCCGTGATGCAACGGCAATTCGTGTATTTTTGGGTTTTGGTTCTCCCGTTGTTTTTTCCCCCCAACAAGTGAAAAGCTTTGGGGTCTCAGCCCATATAGGCTCTGGGGTGGTCTGGGGCGGGCCCTGAGGAAGGTTCCACCAGGGTTTCCACCAGGGTCCACGAGTTCTTCGAGGCTGGGGTCTAAAAAGAGCACCCGCATGCTGTTGGGGCTGTCACCATGAGCATTTTTTTCAAGGGAAAACAGCCACCACTTTGCGTCGGTAAGGTTAAGGTTTAGTGGTTGGGTTTCCGAATTCTTGTCCCCCAAGTTTTGCTGTTGCAGGGATGCTGCTTTGGCTCCAGGATGTGCGGGTGTAGTATATAGTATAGTAGTAGGTCAAGTACATAAAGTAGTATAGTAGTAGTAGCAGTAGTAGCAGTAGTAGTAGTAGTATTAGTATCAGTAGTGGTTTGTTTGGTTTCAACTGGCAATCAATTCTTGGGTAAACTTGCAAGTGACATGTTATTGATTCTTGTTCAACGTACGGTGCCCAGGCAGGAATTATGGCTATAGTTTGAGTGAATTCATTGCCGGGGTGCACGTAAAGCATCAGTGTGATGTAACTTGCGACTGCTTTCTTTATGGCATATTTGGCATGGTTTCATCGTAGTGCAACTTTATCATCTATGTTGCAAGCAACAGGGTTTGGTTTCCTCTTTTGCTAGCGCGCCGGCAGTACCACTGCGAAGTTTGGCCATCCTTGTTGAAGTGCGTTTTTTCATTGGCCTGGCACTGGGACAATCCACAGCTTGCTAAGTAACAAAAAATTCGCTTTGTGAACTTGTATGTTGGCGCCAAGTGTGGCAGAGTGATGCGTGGAGTTGCAGCTAAAAATATTTTAAAGAGGGGTCATTGTGTTTTAAAGCCAGGTCACAAAACGCCTATCACCCTTCTGCCTTATTAAACAACTCAAGACCTTGTCCGCCTTGGAGCCGTTGGTTTGCTGTTCGGAGCCCTTAGCCTTTTGGGGGAACAATGGTGAACATTGCAACTTCCGTCATCATCTGCGAGTTTTACATTGAAACCAGGCTTTTGCATATGGCCGATGCTGAATGGGAATCGCAATAATAGTTGCTATCAGCGTTTCGTGGCACTGGCCTTGAGACAAGTATCATCAGCAGTCATGGCAGTTTGCCAATCGCCGTTTCTACCACGCCCGGCACAATCTTGCAATTGAGGCTAGGGTTGGTGCAAGTTGGTCGATTTGTTTCCAGACCGTATTTCAACAACCAATGTTTTTGATTGTCACCTGATCGTTGCTCAACCAAACCAATTGCCATAGACAACGGCGGGATGAGCAACTGTCTGGGCCCCATTTGCCAGGAGCCCTCAGAGCCGCCGAGGGACCTCGCAATCGAGGCGGCGAGTGGATCAACAGCCAGTCCCACTTGTTGGTACGGTTTGCTTTTATGTTGTTTAAAGGCACACCAAAGGAAAACCAAAGCATTTTGGGGCGCAACACCACCTGTCGACAGTTCAAGCTGCACTTTTCTGTCCTCAACCGGGTCATACATCCAAAAGCCTGGATCATTAGGGGTTGTTAAAACGGAAAACTTGTTTTGAGAACCCTGTCCAGCTTTGCGCCGATTGCGAAAAGGACTCATGCAGCCAACCTTTTGTGACAGCTCATTGAAGCAGAGCGCATGACAAGTGTTTTGCGCTAGGCGGATAAATCAAACCATCAAAACCTGTTCTGTTCTTTCGAAAGGGTATTGGGCTTTTGAGGCTACGTCTCCTTGTACGTCATCCTTTCATATTCGCGCAGTTAATGGCAACATCAGATGCCCAACAGTCGTGAATAAAGTTCAACTCCCATCAGATGCCAACGGTCGTGATAAAGTTGCAACTCCCAATGTGTAAGGCCTTTCCCACTGCATTTGGGCACAATGTCGGATGCTCAAGTGAGACGCGATCGCATGTTTGGGTATGGGTCAAAATTAAACCAACAGGATATGGACCTCAGGCTAAATCATCCATGTTTCCATTTGCCAGGTTGGGGGTTACCCTATTTTTGACAAGCACGGCCATTTGAGCATGCAGTACAAGACGCCTTCTTCACCACCTGATGGTTCTGTGAGCTGGTGGAGCTGTGTGCACAGGAGCGGCGGAGCGGCTATTTTGTCAGCTTGGCAGCGAACTTTATCAAGTTGGTTGAGAAGAAGTGAGTGTGGCAGGTACAGTAAATATAACAACACAAGAGACATAGTGTACGTATATTATGTATGTGTTCGTATATTATTCATGTATATATATGCAGGCCATACCAATTGGCAAGTGCCTACACCTAGAGCCCCCTCAACATGGATAGTCCATGCCGGCTTCCTTACTGTGCAAACTCTTTCCTATACGGGCGGTTCGGCTTCCATTCTTCTGGGTGAATTAGAACGACCTCACACAACCTCACCCCAAATTGTGGTTTATGTGGGGAATAGCCCCCCAACCACCTTACTTCAGGTTGGTGAAATAGTATAATTCACCCAGATCCTTGACACAAGCATGACACAAGCATCTTGGGTACAGCCCCGTTGCCCTGTGGATTACTTGGGTGTCCAGCGCTGCAGGCCAGACGCAGAGCAGCGAGCAGATGCGAAGGTGGGGATGGGACTGAGCCACGAAGCCCTGGAACCTTCCCTGAAAGCTGCCCTAAACCACCCCATACTGTGGATGGACGAAATCTTGCACCACTTTGAAACCATGGGAACCCCCCCCCATTTGTTGGCATTTACAGGAGAATCATCATTCCAGGGTTCTTTAGGCGGTGCAGGGTTTCGTCCATCCACAGTAGCTTTGAGCAGTGGAAGACGCTGATATTTTTTTGGCAGGGGTCGGAGTTGTCTGGCCAAGGTATACGACAGTCTCAACCTTTTGATTAACACCACCGTGGTTTTGGCTACACGCCTTGGATTGCATGTTTGATCCGTTTTGTGTCGATCCTGGCATGATGATCCTCATGAAGTCCGTGGAGAGATGGGGGGAGGTATCAACAGAGCCCCCTGTCAACACCTTTTCTTTCATTTGCTTTCGAATATTTGTCCCCTGTTGGTTTTAAAGGGAATCTATCCACACTGGACATATTTTTTGTCCAAGGTCTTAACCAAATGGAAGTTTTGATCCTGTTGCAAGCGAGTGTCGAGTTGTGTGAGGCTGGGCTGGCTTCTTGTCTTCGCCCAACCCTTTTCCAGCGGCCAGTACGCTTACCTTGGCAGGTCCGATCCCCCACAGCATCAAATGCGGAAATGGACTTTTTTTCGCACCTAGGTCCCCCAGGGCCCTTTTACCAATAGACTACAGGAAAAAGGGTACCCTTATTCGAACCTCTCAAATCTGGAGGACCTAGTACAAGAGGTACCCTCGTCCCGCAAGACTATTTTTGCCTTTGCAACGGACTGCCCGTAAGGTTCCATGTCAATTGGTGGGAGGACGTTTTTGTTCCGGGGGTAAGAGCAGACAGGCGGAGCCAGCGGCGGCTCCGGAGGCGGAGCCCCAGCCGCCCGTGCAGGCGGCGTTCGGGAAGTTTTGGGCGGTTTGTGCGGTTCTTACAAGCAGCCGAAAAGAGAAATCTATGGGACACTTGGTGCAATGGTAGTGTATTTGTCTGGTTGGTACGAATAGGAGTCCCCGCCTCCAAAAGGGACATGTAGGGGAGACATGTATGGGAGTGTCCCCCGTGATGCAACGGCAATTCGCGTATTTTTGGGTTGGTTCTCACGTTGTTTTTTCCCCCCAACAGCTGAAAGCTTTGGGGTCTCAGCCCAGATAGGCTCTGGGGTGGTCTGGGGCGGCCCTGAGGTAAGGTTCCACCAGGGTTCCACCAGGGTTCCACCAGGGTTCCACGAGGTTCTTCGAGGGCTGCGGGGTACAAAGAGCACCGCATGCTGTTGGGGATGTCACCTGAGCTTTTTTTTCAAGGGAAAACAGCCACACTTAAGCGTCGGTAAGGTTAAGGTTTAGTGGTTGGGTTTCCGAATTTAGCCCCCAAGTCTTGCTGTTGCAGGGATGCTGCTTTGGCTCCAGGATGTGCGGGTAGTAGTAGTAGTAGTAGTAGTAGTAGTAGTAGTAGTAGTAGTAGTAGTAGTAGTAGTAGTAGCAGTAGTAGCAGTAGTAGTAGTAGCAGCGGTGTTTGTTGGTTTCAACTGGCAATTCTTGGGTAAACTTGCAAGTGACATGTTATTGATTCTTGTTCAACGTACGGTGCCCAGGCAGGAATTATGGCTATTGTTTGAGTGAATTCATTGCGGGGTGGCACGTAAAGCATCATGTGTGATGTAACTTGCGACTGGCGTTTCTTATGGCATATTGTGGCATGGTTCATCGTAGTGCAACTTCATCATCTATGTTGCAAGCAACAGGGTTTGGTTCCTCTTTTGCTAGCGCCGGCAGTACCACTGCGTTGAAGTGCGTTTTTTCATTGGCCTGGCACTGGACAATCCCAGCTTGCTAAGTAACATTCGCTTTGTGAACTTGATGTTGGCGCCATAGTGTGCAGGAGTGATGCGTGTGTTGCAGCTAAAAATAAAGAGGGGTCTTTTGTGTTTTAGCCAGGTCACAACGCCTATCACCCTTCTGCCGTTTTAAACGACTCAGAGACCTTGTCCGCCTTGGAGCCGTGGGTTTGCTGTTCGGCCCGTTACCTTTTGGGGAAGCAATGGTGAACATTGTCGAACTTCAGTCATCATCTGCGAGTTTTACATTGAAACAGGGCTTTTGCATTGGCCGTTGCTGAATGGGATTCGCAATAATAGTTGCTATCAGCGTTTTGTGGCACTGGCCTTGACATAGTTACATCAGCAGTCATGGCAGTTTGCCAATCGCCGTTTCTACCACGCCGGCACAATTCTTGCAATTTGAGGCTAGGTTGGTGCAAGTTGGTCGATTTGTTTCCAGACCGTATGTTCAACACGCAATGTTTTTGATTGTCACCTGATCGTTGCTCAACCAAACCAATTGCCCTAGACAACGGCGGGATGAGCGCAACTGTCTGGGCCATTTGCCAGGAGCCCTCAGAGCCGCCGAGGGACCTAGCAGCGAGGCGGCGAGTGGGCGATTTTATGACCGGAGTGTTGGTACGTTTTGCTTGTAGTTGTTTAAAGGCACACCAAAAGGAAAACCAAAGCCATTTTGGGGCGCAACACCTGTGCGACGAGTTCAAGCTGCACTTTTCTGTCCTCTACCGGGGTGCTATACATCCAAAAGCCTGGATCATTAGGGGTTGCGTTTAAAACGGGACTTGGTCTTGCAGAACCCAGGTGTCAGCTTGCGGCCGATGCGAAAAGGACGTCATGCAGCCAACATTTTGTGACAGCTCTTTGAAGCATGCAGCGCATGACAAGTGTTGCGCTAGGCGGATATCAAACGCATCAAAAACCTGTTCTGTGCTTCGAAAGGGTGATTGGGCTTTTGAGGATACTCTCCTTGTACGTCATCCTATCATTTCGCGCAGTTAATGGCGAACATCAGATGCCAACGGTCGTGATAAAGTTGCAACTCCCAATGTGTAAGGCCTTTCCCACTGCATTTGGGCACAATGTCGGATGCTCAAGTGAGACGCGATCGCATGTTTGGGTATGGGTCAAAATTAAACCAACAGGATATGGACCTCAGGCTAAATCATCCATGTTTCCATTTGCCAGGGTTCCTGCCATTTTGGGGGTTACCCTATTTTTGACAAGCACGGCCATTTGAGCATGCAGTACAAGACGCCTTCTTCACCATCTGATGGTTCTGTGAGCTGGTGGAGCTGTGTGCACAGGAGCGGCGGAGCGGCTATCTTGTCAGCTTGAGGGCAGCGAACTTTATCAAGTTGTTGAGAAGAAGTGAGTGTGGCAGGTACAGTAAATATAACAACACAAGAGACATGGTGTACGTATATTATGTATGTGTTCGTATATTATTCATGTATATATACATATATACATATGCAGGCCATACCAATTGGCAAGTGCCTACACCTAGAGCCCCCTCAACATGGATAGTCCATGCCGGCTTCCTTACTGTGCAAACTCTTTCCTATACGGGGGGTTCGGCTTCCATTCTTCTGGGTGAATTAGAACGACCTCACACAACCTCACCCCAAATTGTGGTTTATGTGGGGAATAGCCCCCCAACCACCTTACTTCAGGTTGGTGAAATAGTATAATTCACCCAGATCCTTGACACAAGCATGACACAAGCATCTTGGGTACAGCCCCGTTGCGCTGGGGATTACTTGGGTGTCCAGCGCTGCAGGCCAGACGCAGAGCAGCGAGCAGATGCGAAGGTGGGGATGAGACTGAGCCACGAAGCCCTGGAACCTTCCCTGAAAGCTGCCCCAAACCACCCCATACTGTGGATGGACGAAATCTTGCACCACTTTGAAACCATGGGAACCCCCCCCATTTGTTGGCATTTACAGGGGAATCATCATTCCAGGGTTCTTTAGGCGGTGCAGGGTTTCGTCCATCCACAGTAGCTTTGAGCAGTGGAAGACGCTGATATTTTTTTGGCAGGGGTCGGAGTTGTCTGGCCAAGGTATACGACAGTCTCAACCTTTTGATTAACACCACCGTGGTTTTGGCTACACGCCTTGGATTGCATGTTTGATCCGTTTTGTGTCGATCCTGGCATGATGATCCTCATGAAGTCCGTGGAGAGATGGGGGGAGGTATCAACAGAGCCCCCTGTCAACACCTGTTCTTTCATTTGCTTTCGAATATTTGTCCCCTGTTGGTTTTAAAGGGAATCTATCCACACTGGACATATTTTTTGTCCAAGGTCTTAACCAAATGGAAGTTTTGATCCTGTTGCAAGCGAGTGTGTCGAGTTGTGTGAGGCTGGGCTGGCTTCTTGTCTTCGCCCAACCCTTTTCCAGCGGCCAGTACGCTTACCTTGGCAGGTCCGATCCCCCACAGCATCAGATGCGGAAATGGACTTTTTTTCGCACCTAGGTCCCCCAGGGCCCTTTTACCAATAGACTACAGGAAAAAAGGTACCCTTATTCGAACCTCTCAAATCTGGAGGACCTAGTACAAGAGGTACCCTCGTCCCGCAAGACTATTTTTGCCTTTGCAACGGACTGCCCGTAAGGTTCCATGTCAATTGGTGGGAGGACGTTTTTGTTCCGGGGGTAAGAGCAGACAGGCGGAGCCAGCGGCGGCTCCGGAGGCGGAGCCCCAGCCGCCCGTGCAGGCGGTGTTCGGGAAGTTTTGGGCGGTTTGTGCGGTTCTTACAAGCAGCCGAAAAGAGAAATCTATGGGACACTTGGTGCAATGGTAGTGTATTTTTCTGGTTGGTACGAATAGGAGTCCCCGCCTCCAAAAGGGACATGTAGGGGAGACATGTATGAGAGTGTCCCCCGTGATGCAACGGCAATTCGCGTATTTTTGGGTTGGTTCTCACGTTGTTTTTTCCCCCCAACAGCTGAAAGCTTTGGGGTCTCAGCCCAGATAGGCTCTGGGGTGGTCTGGGGCGGCCCTGAGGTAAGGTTCCACCAGGGTTCCACCAGGGTTCCACAAGGTTCTTCGAGGGCTGCGGGGTGGTGCGAGCACTACAAAGAGCACCGCATGCTGTTGGGGATGTCACCTGAGCTTTTTTTCCAAGGGAAAACAGCCACACTTAAGCGTCGGTAAGGTTAAGGATCCTGCGACACAGAGTCCCAACCACAAGTAGGTTCGGGTATCCGCCCTTCATTTATTTACATTGGTTTGGCTAGACCCTTGTAGTACCAAGTTTTGTTTGTGGCTCAGACACGCATTTATCCTTGCAAGACAACCGCTACTTTTTGTTCACCAGCTTCTGGAGAGGGTAATTCCAAGTCCACTGGGTCAATCTGTGGCTGTGGTGCCTTCTACTAAACTGATAGTGGCAGACGTACAAAAACAATTTATTATTAGTAGTTTTATTGTGTATTATTATTTGGTTTCATTATTCCTGTTATCATTATTATTATTTTTCTTATATTTAGGTCCTTGGTCTGTAGAGTCCTTCATTGGGGAACCACCCCCTTTTTAATCACCCAGGTTGCTACAGGACCCCGCGAAGGATACATTTGGGCTCATCAAGAGACCATGCCATTTGATTTAGAGGACCCAAATCCATGGTCAAAAGGCTCCTTTGCTTGGGGCCTGAGGGAACCATGGCCATACCGTGGATGGACAAATTCCTGCACCACTTAAGAAACCCTGGAAGAATGATTTCCCGAAAAGAAAAATCACAACAAGCAGTGGCTTCAACCATGGTTTCACAGTGGTGCGAAATGGATTTTGTCCACCCCCAGGAAAAAGAAAGGGAGCTTTGAGCACGCCACATATGAGTTGTTGGGAGCTAGTTGCCCACACCCACCCCAGGCGCCCAGAAATGCTGGCGCGGTGAGGCACGGCTTGTGTGAGACGTCCCATCGTGTGGACCCAGACGGCATGGGTGGCTCGTCTTTGTTTTAGGGGACCACCAAAATGGGTATTCCGTTACCACTGCAAAAAGGCAGTACCACTCGGAGAAAAAAAAAGAGGGAACACATAAAAGCGCACACACACACAAACATAGCCCTACAGTGTGCGGCATGGCAAGCCGACTGCGTCGCCTTGAAACATCGCCCAAAGTGAAAGTTGATAACAACTGGCAATTCAAAGCCAAACCAAGCCAAGCCAAAAGGGCGCTCCCTAAAAGACAACACGGCCATACTGGTGGACAAATTTTTGCACCAGGTGAAAACTACGAACCCCTATACCTGACATATAGGAGCGTTCACCTGCCAACTGGATGCGGGATAGTGTGTCCGTGAGCTGCATTGAAGAATGGCGGCATTGTCCAGCCGGCTTTCCACTATTTTCTGCGCATTTCGGCTACGCTTTCCTGATACTTCTCGCCGTCGTTTGACTAATTTACTCTTAAGTTTCACGGTACCGTGATGGTATCATGGTATGAGTCGTCTGGATTTGTTGCAGACAGAGCTTGTTTTGCATGGTTTTGCCAATGGCTTTCATGAGGCCAGTCAGCCTGCGCCAAGATTGGCTGTGTCCAGCGAGCAGTCAGCAGAACCCAGCGCCGCTTCCTGAATCGCGGCTGGCGCAGTTACTCTGACAGCTTTCCTCGATGGTTACTGTACTGATACTGCCGTGGGGAAGATTTTGAATTATCCGCAGTGACTACTTGTGTTTGCAATCGTAAGTGAATGCTGCCTGGCCGCAATCTGATGTCGGACCCGTTTTTCTATTTGGGCTTGTGTTTCCTAAGTGTTTTCCCTAATTCTGAATTTTTGTTGATCGAAACTCCTTCCCGAAGAACACAAATCAACAAGAACCAAGAAGATATAAACGGAATCAAAGTGAAGTCTACTGTGTTAAGACTAGGCTGATCTCCTTCCTTGCTTCTCTTTCCGCGAAAGAGGAGATGGCACTCGGGGGGAGGGGGGGAGTCATATCAAGTTAGACCCAACTTTAAGTTGCACAGACACCAGCAGTCGCCTAAGATGATGGCAGATGCCCTGGCAAACGATGGTCAAGACGTCCCCAAGAATTGGATAGAATGAGCAAAGATGCGTAGCAATCCTGGGGGGAGTGAACGTTGTTAGCACAATTTCCATTGATTGCTTAGTTAAGACTACTGTTTATTTCCCCCTGGTGGATTTTGAATGGAATCTATCACTACTGGAAATATGTGTGGTGTTTCAGGTGACTTGGCAAATGGAAGATAAAGCAGCTAGCCTACAAGCAGTTGCACGTCTGACGTCATTTGTTGACCTTAGCACTCCATGGGGGCTCTTCGTTTATCTGCACGCTCGAGGTGCAGATTGACTGTTTAAAGCCTTGGCCCTGCAGTGCCCCCTTGCTGTTTATTTGTCTAGAATGCCCAGACAAATTCAACGCTTACTTGGAGTCTCTATCACCCCTTAAACATGAGGTGAAGTACAATACCTATGGTGAAGGATGTAGGCTCAGTCCCTGAGCACATGGGGCACAAGCACTGTGGACTTCTTCGGCCCATCCACTCGTTCAGAGCACCCTGTCTTTTGGGCCACGGGGTATTTCGCTGGGCCCGGGAACAGCCAGGAACTGGCCAAGGCCGATTCATGCTGCAGACATGTTGGGGTATGTGTCCAAAAAGTGGGAACCCGTCCATGTTTGGTGGTGTTCCTTCGGGCTTCCCTTGAAAGGTAATCAAAAAGGGCACCCTCATTAAAAGAAAAAAAGAGTTATATGTATATGTTAATCCGTTTTGGGGGGTGTCCTTGTCATTGTACTGTGGTTTTCCTGCTGGTTTCAGTTTCCTGCATAAAAACAAGCAACTTCGGGCACCGAAAAAGAACATCGACAGACCCATCGAGTGAACCTTTGGAGGTGGGAGGAGCTCCTCACTGAAGCCAATGAGAGGTACTACTGCGAGGCCCTTCGCAAATCTCGATGCACTCGGCAGCGGGATGTGGGCAGGCGATGTCGCTACCAGGTCACCCAGTAGTGCCCTTTTACCGTTTCTTTTCTGGGGGAGGATTCCCCTACTAAAACGGACTACAGAAAAAGGGAGCCTTATTCTAACCTCTCTACTGGAGGACCTAGACTACCCTCTCAGCAATTGACATGGAACCTGACGTGCGTTCCCTTTTAAAAGGGAAATTATCTTGGACCCCCCCGTCAGGTTCCATGTTAGTGGGAGGATAAATCCTTAAATCCCAACGCAGATCGCATTCGAGGCACAGGTGTCCTTTTGAGGTGAGTTTGGTTAACAATAGATGGGTTCCACTGGTTCAGTTCGGGTTTTATGCCCCATTTACCACAGCAACTGAAGTTCTCGGGAGGTCAAAACGTTTCGTTTCGTTTCCCAGGTCGCCACGGGACATACGCAGTGGGACCTGCCACATGAAGGCCGGGGCACTGAAATGCGGGGCCGCAGGTTGGACAGCTAAATGGCCGTGGGTCAACACCAACGGGATCCCATTTTTGAGGTAGGTGAATTCACCACCCATTTTAGAACCTATTTTAGTGGTTGGGTTGGGATGTTCACCGGGGGTACGATTTGGATTTTGACCCATGGCCAAATAAAGCCGGAGGACCCTAGTCGGAGGAGCCCCAAGGGATGATTCCCTTGCGGAGAACCACCGGTTGAGTGTGAGGGACGCGGTCAGCCAGCTCCTTAGGCCCTTTGACCCCGAATCCAAGTAGAAGCGGTCCAAATGGGGGGTGAGGGCCTGGTGGGGCCCCCCCTAACAGTAGTTTGAATCCAGGCTAAAAGGGGACAGCCCCCTATCAACCTTGGCCAATCCCTTCTGTGAGCAGAAGGAACCAGCCAATTGTCTTCTTGGATCTAGAAGCCCTAAGCATTTTCTTCGATTCCAAGACATGTTTCGCTGGCCAATATGTGCCGAACCTGAAGGACAAGTCTGCCTGATAATTTTGCCTTCATCATGGTGAGCTTTGTGATCGGGGTTGGGGGTGGGGCGTCGGTCCTCTGCTTGGGTAGTCAAGTCTCATTTCAGGTTTTAGAACTACAGCATTTGCAGACGAGGGGGCCCTGACACTAGGGGCCTGAAGGGGGAATCATTTGGAGCACTTTCGTTTGGGGCATGCCCCTCCGCAGCCATTTTGGCTCAAGCGAGCCAGACCACATCCCTTATCATGAAAGGGAAATCAAAATCTGCCGGGAAATCCGGCAAAGGCAATGAACCCTCCGCTCTGGAGGTAGCTGATGCAGTCTTTCTTCGAGGGCTGCCATAATTCGCTATCAGGAGCTCATTGCTCCGACGACGAAGGTGATTTCAGTCCCGGCCGGACTGAGGGACTACAACCTGGTGAGATGGGACCAAGGGGGTCCGTACAGCGACGGAAGCCCAGATCGCGGGTTTCATGGAGACCGCTCATGGTGTGGTTGTCCCTCGCATTCCGGGGGCGATCTTGAGCATTCTCAAGCAAGGATCTCAAGCAGTTGACAGAGCAGCAAGGCTGAGGACCTTGCCACGTGGCTGATGACATTCGAGCTCGATGAGGAGATCAATTGACAGCCTCCTCAAGTGATCCAACCTCGGATTTTGACCGCCCGAGGAAACTTCGAGAACCTGATCCACAACAGGACAGTCCTTGAGAATCTCCCCTCTTCCGGAGGAGAAAGACAGGAAGTTGAAATTTCCCTGCGACAGGTCGTCATTTCCTATGTCGACAAGATGCTCGAGAACTTCGGAAGCTTTCTCGAAGGCCTGATTCAGGATTTTGGGGGCTACAACCCTTTGGGGAACTGCAGCATTGGGTCGAGTTGTCGCACTCCTGTGCGGGACAAAGCTTGATGGAAAGTTCGCAATCAATCCATCACCCAGTTCCTTTTCGGAGCGAATGCCTTCGGTGGTCTGAAAGGTCAGTTTGTGGGCCGCGCTGACGGCTCCTGAATGCCTCACTCTTTGGAAGATGAGCTGTCCTGGGTTCATCAGGTTCTTCACCCAGATTCTCAACAAGGAATTCTTGCGAGAGTTCACTGGCTTTGACGATGCCACGTTTCGCGATCTCCTTCCAGCAGAAGTGAAGTCTTTGGTCTCTGGGGAGATGCCCCTCAGGTCTCTGACGTGCAGTACCTTGGGTCAAAGTCCACTCGCTGGACTTTGGGCGGGACTATGAGTGCCAAGATTTCGAAGCATCTAGCCCACCTCTGGAATGCGGGCCCCCCCATTTCGACAGCAGGATTCGGGCGCTCTGCTTGAGAATTCGGTGGGCTCAGCGCATTAGATTCCCTCCATTCATACGTAGTGGGAAGCCGGGGCCCGCTTAATTGAACGTAGGGAATCGGCTGCCCTGCGGAACAGTAGTAACAGCACCGGCATCAAGGGGAATAAGGAACCGCTGGCAGAAGTTGAGACAAGCAGGGTGCCTCCTGAGATGCATATGCAATTTGTGGGTGGAGTGATGCTCCTGCAAAGAAACTACACGGCGGGTCGCATAACAGAACTGCCAAACATCGGAATGCACCTGATGCCTTTTTTGCATGTGGAGCGCAAGGGGCTTCCGGGCCTCAAAAGTGGCATCACAATGAGGGCAAGCAAAGGTGGGTGTGCTGACAGCTACGGGCTGGCCTCAATTATGCGCGCGCCGGCCTTCAATGCTTTGAAGCACTTTCGGAACGCAGCTCGCTGAGTAAACATGCTGCGGCGTCGCTTAACAGCGGCACAAGCAACATCAATGGCCTGTTTCCAGCGCTTCGGCTGGGAGCCAGCAAATTCGATCAGGCTGAGCCAGCTGTACGTACTTGGCATGTGTAGGATGCTGCCGGAGCTGCTCAACATCATCTTGCGCAACCGACAACCATGACTTGCTGGCATGCTGATGCTCAGTGTAGAGCAGCTGCAGCCAATTCGCAGGAAACCCCTGCCGACCCCGCTTGGCATGTCAGTAGGCTTGATGCCATGCATGAGTACGATTTGTCCTACCAATTCCATGCAGCCGACTTCGCTTTTGCCCGGCGCTCCAAGTTTCTGGGAGGCCCACCTTTTTTGTTGCGCATCTCTTTTCTGGCAGAGAAGGCAGCCTTCGGCAACATATCTCAGAGCTCAACTCAAGGTCGCATTTGGACATTTTCGTCATTTGCCTTGATGTGGTGCACCACCAGCTCTGTGATCTAGGGCCCCCTGCACTTGTTGAAAAGTTGATACATCTTGCCTTACAGGGTGGACCTCCCTGTGGGAGCTGGCCCCGTCCCAGGGAAAGACCCCTGAGTACCCGTGGGCCACGGCCATTGCGATCAAGCCGTCAGCCTTGGTGCCTCCCGCACCTTGCTGAGCGCGAGCTCCATGAAATTGAGCTTGGCAACAAGTTGCTTTTGAGCTGCGTTCTTGTAATCGTTGCCATATTCATTAGCAGTGGCTCTTTCGTGCTTGAGCACCCTGCTGACATTGATGGCGATGCAGCACCGAGCGTTTGGCGCGTGCTCCTATTGAGGTGGCTTAAGCAGCTGCAAGGCATCGAGCAGCACCTCATCATGCAGAGGTCAGAGCGCAATGAAACCCACTAACCTTCTTGCGGGCAACCTCCCGGACTTCAGAAGGGTCCTTGCTTCCACCAAGGCCCCCATTGCCCAACTCCCGCCCCTTGCCTCCAGCATCGGGAAAAATGAGCTTGGACAATTCTGCACCGCCAGACTCAAGGAATACCCTTCCGCCCTCTGCAGAGGTTTTGCGTTGTGCTTTCATGCTGCAGCGCGCGCTCGGCTTGCCAACGATGCCGAAGTTGTGCCCCAACCCGGCCCTCTGCTCCAAGAGCGCCTGAGCATGAAGCTCTCGTCTGAGCAAGGCCCGGATATCGCTGGCTGAA
The DNA here is from genome assembly GCA_963377175.1 of Effrenium voratum. Classification (NCBI taxonomy): domain Eukaryota; class Dinophyceae; order Suessiales; family Symbiodiniaceae; genus Effrenium; species Effrenium voratum. The sequence goes on along the minus strand of CAUJNA010000721.1, from coordinate 118,828 downwards.
TGGAGTCGCCGGCTTAATTCGTGCATGCGACAAGACACTTTGCGCCAACAGGAACAGGAACAGGACATGCCCAGCCAAAACAGGGTTGCGCTTTTTTGGGCGCCCGATGTGTCTGAAGGGAGGTTTCTTCCCTCCTCCCGCACAGCCTCTTGCCTGAAGACGGCAGTAATTTCAATGGGCCCTTTGGTGGACAGTATTCATGTCCACCAACCGCTTTGGAGGTGGTTACCCAGTGAAAGCCATAGCCATGTAAAAACGATTAAACATCCAGAAAAAAGCGCAGCAATTCTGGTTTGCCTCTTGATTCTCCTTTGCACCAAGGCGAAGGGGCACCCAGCGACAACGGCTTATCCCTTGGGAATTCTGACTATGTTCCGCGAATGGGTGTCCTTTTTCTGGGGAACCTCCCTTCTTCTGGTTTTAAAGGGAAACCAATAGGCAGCCATACATTCTTGGGGCCCCGGTCCCCTATTTTCAGCCGGACCCGCATCTTGTCTCGTTCGGAGTTGCTCAGCTCAGCTGCAGGTTGGGTGTCGCTATTGGACGACGACGGCCGGAACCTCAAGGTTGAACTTCGCGTTCAGCCACGTGGTGTCAAAATATGGAGAGGCCAGAAATATTGGTGGTTCCCAGCCATCCCCTTAGATGTTCAGCTTTTTGGTTGGTTTAGTGGTAGTGTCTCCAATTAGCCTAGAAAAGGGCATCTGAGGACGGCCCAGAAATGGTGGCTTTCCTTTTGGTTTCTTTTTCGACCAACCTGAAAGGGACCCTCAAAAACACAGCCACATATCTCTGCCGATTTTATGGCAAGCTGACCGGGCAAATGCCATGATCTCACTATGATGAAGGTCCTGCACTTGCGGATCTTTGATTTTCTGTTAATGCTGATGCTGAACGTCCTTGGAGGCACTTACTTTTGTGAGCAACCTTACAGATCTCAGGGAATAGAGACCTGACTCTGCCAGCACGGACATTGTCTTGTAAAGCTGTCACTGGCTGGATGGTTACACAGATTGAGATCCTGATTGATTAAACAGTGAGGATCACACTCCCCAAACAAATGCGGATCAAACACACCAATGAATTTGACAGTTGTATGATTTTTCCCGCACAACTCCCCACACAGGCCCAGAGGCCAACCAAAGCCAAACCCAAACCAACCCCGCATAGACTAGCTTTTTCGTAGTGCCCTTTCACCGTTTCTTTTTTGGGGGGAGATTCGGTTCCCCTACTCAAATCGACTTCAGAAGAAGAAGAAGAAAACGGGCACCAACTTATTCTAACCTCTCAAATCTGGAGGACCGCGTAGGCCCAGCTTTCGCTGGATCGTTTCGAGGTGCCAAGTACTACTGGGACCCGATGGTGGGCACTACGCAGTGGGATCCGCCAGAAGGCGAGAGACGTGCGACGCGCAGAGGTGAAGTTCAAAACTCTAAGATCTAAAGGTGGAAGTACATCGGGGCTCCTTAAAAAAACTCTATGTTGCAACCATTTAAAACATGGTTTTGTCCACCAAACCAAAGGGAAACCACCATTTACAAGTTGCAATGTTCAGGTGTATAATGTAAGGATCTCTGTATAGACCCCTTCTTTGGTGCGTGTTGCCAAGGGATGCTAGGACTTTAACTCTTGCCAACTAATGTGCTTTCCAATTGAACCACTAAAAGTTAAACTTTTAGCAAACTTTTAGCAGGGGAGCAGAAGGCAACCGAGCCTTGTTCAAACCCCTTGGCTTCCCCACTTAAGGGGTATATACCCCTTTTGGGGAGAGGGGTATGAAAATCAGCAGGCCTTTTGGGTTCATGTGTCCAAGGGGTATGTAAAGGGGGTATGTACAAGCACCCCTGGATAAGAAGCCCAACTACAGGAAATGTTGCAAAGGACAAGACCACAGGCTTTGGTGGAAGACTTGGGTGACTTTCATCTCCTGTGGCAGGTAGCAAAATCGAGTTTCTCATCCAAGAGTTGTTGAACTTCTAACCTGATCCAAATGTGTCAACTGGTGGATGACTTTCGCAAGCAACCAAGGTCAGACTTGTTTTTTGTGAACCCTGGATCTACTTGGCGGAGCTTGTCAACATCTCGTGTGTCTCGTTGCAGCTCTCCAAGACCTTGGATCTTGGCGCCATCGGCTTGTAAGGTCGTGAGCATGAACCCATCCATTGGGTCGCACCAGGTTATTCGACCAATGGTGTGGTGCTTGGTTTTTTTGGTTTGCAGCCATGCGCAGAAAGACTTTCGAGACCCTTCGCGACCCCATGATGTGGTCCCCTGAAGTTCTGAAGGGTGACATGAACATGTCACTTTGATTGAACTCACTCCCTGAGTTCCTGGACTTCGAGCTTTTTGGTAAGACCATTTTAGTGGCAAACAACAAGTGTGGGCTTTTTGTTGGCACATCCACTCTGGAAGTGAGTGCATTTTGGCACCACACCTTGCGGGCAGAAGTTGTTGGGCCCACACCTCAACCTGCGCAGGTTAAGTCATTGGCGGCGGAGAAGATAAAAAAAAAAAATCCGCGGCCGCCAGACAGCTCCAGGTTTTTGAGGTTTCGACCCAAGTAGGTCAGGTTCCCGGGATGGGGGGGGTGCGACGTCACTCATAATGAAGGTTCAGGTGGGTCCATTTCTCATTTCCGAGAGAATGTTTGCCCAGATTGCTGTGGCTTGCATGGGTGGTTTTAGGTTGCCACGTTGTGTAAGGGAGGCTTCCGTCCCTGAAAGTCACAAAGTACAGGAATATGTTCCATAAGACCCTGCAATAAGAAGCCTAAACAGAGATATTCCGTGTTTGCAGCTTTCAATTTGGAGATAGCTTAAGTAAACTTTAATTCGGAACCCTTTGGACGTCAGAATTCGGTGAGGATGCATGTCAAGCCGCTCTTGAGGAGGTTCCAACTCGGAAAGTCCAGTTCCGCCGCGCCGTGCCGTTTCACAGCTCGGAAACGTCCCGGCCGCGCGAAAAACGCGGGGCTGGACGAGACCGGGAAAGGTCGGACATTTCTTTGGCCGAACCGAAAGACTTGAAGGACAGAGCAACCACATTGGAAGATGCTCAGGCCTATTTTCTTTATCCAGACAAAATCCGGATCAGTTTTGCGGCGTCAGAACGGGCATTCCTGAGCGCGGAGAAAGCTTTACAGGCATGTAAATGGATATATTTGACCTGTGGTTGGAGTTGGTACATGTTGGTACTCTTTTGGGGGTTAGTTTAAAGTGGAACCAAGCTAGAACAATGAACCTCAGAGGGTTCAGATCACTGATCCCTTTTTGTCGCATATCCATATACAAAAGCCGCGCCCTGTAGAGCGGTTGCAAGTAATTCGGGATGTGCGGAGAGCACCTTGGACAAACTGGCGCGGGGTTTGGTCGACTCAGTCGTCCGATGTGCCATGCGGGATCGATCCCTGGACGTGGGCTTTTGGGAGGGTTCCTTTTGTTAGCTTATATCTTAGAAATATGCTTTTGTGCCAGTTGTTCTAACAAGTGAGTAGGTTAGCGTGGGGTGTTTCAACCCATGGGAACCACTCGCGATTTGATTTCCCATTTAAGTAGGGCTTCTTCCAATGTTCGCAAGCATCCGTCAACCAAAAGCTATTCTTGTCAAGCCGCTTGGGTGCCCTCGTTTTTCTTTCCCCCAAAATCAGCGTTATGTTGGAACTTGATTAATAAAGGGCCCCCCCCCCCCCTCAACAATGGAGGCACTAGAATTCTGTAGGCTCACTTTTGGGACGTCCAAACAATGGAGGATTTTAGGGCCCAATTCTACTTTAGTATTGCAGCCACTTCCTTTTTGGAATAACTGCAAATTCTTGATTAATCCGTGATTAAAAATGAAAAAAACAATCAGGACAAGGGTACCCCTCACAGACCCCACTGAACCACAAAAATGGCATTCTTTAGGGGAATGCTTTTGAGTAAAGCAACTGACAGTTTATTTTCTGGAGGGGGCTGGGGGCTTGCAACGAATGTGGTCCCCCTAAAGAATGCCATTTTTGTGGTTCAGTGGGGTCTGTGAGGGGTACCCTTGTCCTGATTGTTTTTTGTTTTTTCATTTTTAATCACGGTTTAATCAAGAATTTGCAGTTTCAGGGCTGGGGATGGTTTTCAATTTTCAGAGGTTTCAGCTGGCTTTGGGTTTTGTGTTTGAGTAACCAATTAAAAGGGGAATGCTTGTAAGCAAGTGGGCCACCATCAACAATTTGTGGATATTTTGGATTTGTGAATATATTTGTTGAATTCCCCCCCCCCCCCAGGCAAAAACAAACTTTCAGTTATTCTGGTCCCAAACAACAATGAAGGCGAACCATAGTAAGGAACAACTATTTGCAGTATTGACTGTCCCATGATTAATCGGGTGTCAACATTACAAGCAACACGTGACTTTGTACGGAGCGAACGAACGGATGTTTGCAACCTGGGCTCACTTGTAACGCCAAATGGCTGTGGTTGTCAAAACGAATGGGACCCCATTTTGGGGTAGGTGAATTCACCACCCATTTTACTCTATTTTAGTGGTTGGATTGGGATGTTCACTGGGGGGTAACCGATTTGGATTGTGACCCATGGCCAAATGACATCCCATCCGGTTCCAGGTTGGGGAGTATGTTGGACCTATTGGGACGTTGGATGAATCAACCCCAGTTTATTATTGAAAGGGTGTCCCTAGCTGAAAAGTGGGGATTCACTTCTGGAAGGGGGCACTTCTTGTTGGACGGATTTTTTTTTGGTCCGGGTCAACATGAAACAATTGGCATTCCACATAAATCAACCACATGTGGAATTGTCTCGAGCTGAAAGACAGACTTCCTGAAAAAGACATGCAATCCAGATTCACTCGATCCCCAATCTTTTTTTTCGAGGAATCTCCTGTTGCTGGACTGCTGGACCTGTGTTTTCGGGTTCTATGTGTTTGCCTCCAGTTCTGTTGCTTTGATGCCTAAGCTTCGGACACCTCTCACAATGGGTGACGTGTCCTTTCGGTGCTTCTTTGGAACCGGGGAATCGTTGCCCAAGTTTGTCTAACAGGGGAACCCCCCCAAAATAGTGGTGTCCTTTCACTCTCCCTTTGAAGAACCCCGACAAAGGCTAAGAACGACACCCATATGTCCCCATGTCGCCTTAAGGTGTGGTTTTAACCATCACTTTGGCAGATAGGGAGCACAACCCCCATACCCCACAAAGCAAAACAGATGATCCCCATCTCCATTCATAGCCTTCAAAACCGGCAGGGCATCGCTCCAGCCCGACAGGGCATCCTGCAGAAAGCAAGTGAACCAACCCACATGCAACCGCAGAGCTTTGGTGAGTTGCGGTGAAATTCTAAGGGTGGCTGCCCCGTTCTTTCCAGGGATCCTTCTTTCTAGAAGACCACAAAAAACATGGGGAAACAGCTGGTTGCCGAAAAGAACCATGGTGGAAAAGAATGGGGAATCAACCCCTAGAGAAATGCATCGAGTTCCTTAGTTCCCCCACAAGGTACATAGCTAGCCTTAGATTGTTGATGTGCCCAAATGGAAGCCTGAGGGTGCGTGACCCACTTTTGGAAACCTTTGGTGCATTTTGCTGGATGTTAGGTCTTTAACTGTTTGCCAACTAATGGGTTTTCCACTAAACCACCAGAAGTTAAACTTCCAGCAGGGGAGCAGAAAGCAACCGAGAAGCCCCTGCCCTAGTTCCTCTAAGTCTTATGCATATATTTATTGGGCGGGCACTAGAGATTGTGGTGGGCCACTAGTACAGGGTTCTATGAATCAACTGAGCTCCACGTATAGCCAAAAGTCACTTGACACCTCTGGGATCGTCATGGTGTAGACAGCCGCAAGGAGATTCACCCAGCAATCGCTGGGTTGTTGGTGTCCATTTGAATATTTAAATCAACCCAAAAAGAGCACCCCTCAAAAACACACCATGTTATTTTCTGGTGTTTCAAGGGTCAAGGGGTGGGGAACCTTAGGGTTTAGGGTTCTTGGGGTGTAAGCCTTGTGATCCTTGGACTCGGAACTTGATTCATACTGTTTCTGTCATCATGCTCGCCCAAAAGGAACACCCACCTTGGGGGTACCCCAGAAAAAGAACACCACCCTCCCCCCAACATAAAACTTTCGGGCACCCCCAGCCCCACCCCCCGCCACCCTACCCCACCCACCCTTAGCCCCCCCCCAGCCCCCCTCTCCAGCCCCATTGTATGACACCCTCGGATTACACCCTTGGGGAATGACCCAACATGGTTGAAAGGTTTTATCCGGAAATGTGTCTTGGGGTCAATACCCAGTGGGCGTATTTGCAGGGTACCAAAACCCTTGCCAGACCACTCCTCAGGAACGGCTGTGAGTTCACCTGGGACGTGGGCCTCTCGGTGCTGGCGCTCTCCGCGGCGCTCTTCGGGCTGGTGGTGGGTATCAAGGGCTTCTCCCAGGCCGGTTAAGGGGGAAGGCGCTCTCCGAGGCTGGTGGAAGTTATGGAAATTCGTAAAATATGTTGTTGGGGTAGATACAAAACATGGGTTTCGTTCAAATTCCATATTTTGCCAACACAATTGTGGGGTGAACTTGTAAAACATGTTTTTTTTGAGGTAAGATACAACATATGAAACTTGTATGGAGTTTTATTTGTGGGAAGATACAACATATGGAATTTGCATGGAGTTTTTTTTGGTGCAGGTACAAAAAAGGGTGCTAGACGGGGGGTTCCTTGGGGTTCCTTAAAGTTCCTTGGCGTTCCCTCGAATTCATTTTACGGCTCCCATGTTTCGGGAATCCGAGGATTCCAACTTGGGGTTCGCTAGGGTTCCTTGGGGTTTCCTAGAACCCCCCCTCCCCATTCCATGGCAAAGAAGGGAATCGCACTCGCGGAATTAGGTACAAGAGGGGTGGGTTGAGAGCCTAGGGACTTCCCCCCCCTTGGACCACCTCCAATTTTAGGGAAACCAAAAGGGCATGGGCGGCAAGCCAGGCGTGGGGTCAAGTGGACTCCCCCCCCAGCTGACGTCCGAGGAAATGGAAAACTTCAGGACAACAGGATTATTATGTTTTTTGGGGGGAACCCCCGGATGAATCAGCCAGAATGATTTGTTTTTGGGGGGTGTCCCTAGGTGTGGGGAATCAGACCACTTAGTTTTTGTTTAGGCTGGTTTGAAGGGACACCAGCAGCAAACCCACACAAACCCTGGCTATGAATCTTAAGAGTCAGAACCTGAAGAGTGGTTTATCAGGTGGGAAATCCCACGGACGGAAACGGAACCAAAGGAACCCCAACAAGGAAACCATGTGTCAACTTATGTCTTTTGAGGAACCCAACAAGGGGGCTTTCCTCCAAAAGCAAGCGTCTCTTCTTTCGAAGAAGCCAAAGGTCGCTTTGTTGGAGGAGACCCAAACACGTCGAGACCAAAGGGACGTTCGGTCGCAAACAACGCCACGGCCGGTTCAGGGGAAGAGCTGCTGTGATGGCTGGGGCAGCCCGGACTCCCGGACTCCCAGGACACCGCCAGAGGCTCACCAAGAGTTACCCGTGGCTCAAAGCACGGCACCCTAAAATTGCACCTGGAACTTCAAGAACAAAGCTCAAAAACATGGTACCCCAAATTGTACCCTGGTAGTGGGAGCAACACCTGAAACCTGGATAACTTTCATGTTGAGCCACGCCCAGATTTTGTATAGACCAAAGTGTTTCTTGATAACCGGTGGTATCCACGGCACGGCGTGAGCAGTACCGGCGGCACCTGGGACCAGTTTCTGAACAGCCCCGGCTCGCACGCGGCATGGGGTTAAGTCTCCCATTTGCGGATAGATCTTGCGAACCATACCAAATCAAAGGTGATCCCTCTTTTGAAAAATGTGTCAATAGGGGCGTCCTCTAAGATGTCCACCTGAGACAGCAGAGAAGTGCCTCAGCTCTGAAGTTCACCACCAGCAAACCAGAAGCCGCTCCAGCAAGGTGCGTGCGCGATCTCCTGCACATGTGTGTGTGTGTGCGCTTTGGGGTGGGAGGGGAAGTTCCTGGCTGCCACGAGGTGGCCCTTGCCCCCAGAGAGACAGGTCCTCGAGTGGATGCCGAGGTCAGGCAGCAACTGTCCTGAGCAATGTGTAGCAGCCTCAGTTGTTAGCCTGGCGCGCCTCTCCAGTTGTGCAGTGGCTTCCTCTGCATCCCTTTTTGTTTGGTAGGTTTGGAACCTAGAAACCATCAACCCCTGAAAACGGGTTCCAGTGGATTGATCGACCAACTGGTTGCAGCAGGGACAGCCCCAACCAAGAAGATCGGCGGATATTCACCCTCTTGACTTATGATATGG